>CP139502.1:265992530-266011698 GCA_021014915.2 Artemisia tridentata subsp. tridentata
TTCTTTCTATTTTCTACCACCTAAGTGTGGGGGAGATGCCCCACAGGTTGTATATATGTAAATAAGTCAAAAAAAAAAAAAAAAAAAAAAAAAAAAAGAGGGAATTTGCATGCCTTAACGGCTTAAATGCAAATTAAATAAAAATAAAATAAATAACTATATGAAATAAAAGGCTATTAGTATTTCCCTTTCACGTTCTAAGTGTTGGTTTAACAGCCAGTTCTTTGAATATTGAGGGCAATATTCAGTTCTAAGTGTGGGGGGGAAATTCTAGCGAATTTTATCAAATGTATCATCTAGCACCCCCATTTTAGCCAAAATTTTAAAATTTTTTTCTCACTTAGAACTCAGAAAATGGTTATCAGTCCGCCATGTCTAACACACATAAGGATTGGCTAATCCAGGAGCAAACGGCTCTTGGTAAAGATATATCAAATCCGTTTATGGCTTGCAATTTGCAAAAAATTGTATGGTTCTCGACTCACCATATCTTTAATTAGTGAAGAGTTGGCTAGCCCGCAAGGTTATGGCTTGTGGTAAAGGCTTTGGAATACCATAATTGGTAATCAGCTCACCAAAGATAATAGTTGTAATTTATCTAAGAGCTGGCTAGTCCAGAAGCAAACGGCTTCTGGTAAAGACAAATCAAACCCGTTGAAAGCTGATGGTTTGCTCAAAATCATTTGGTTATCATTGTGCCAAAGTATCACATACTAAAACAATGGCTAGTCCAGAAGCAAACGGCTTCTGGTAAAGACAAACCAAAACCGTTTACAGCTGGTGATTTGCTCAAAATCACATGGTTATCAGTGTACCATAGTTCTTACTTGAACTAAAACATTTGGCTACTCCAGAGGTGATGGCTTCTGGTAAAGAGATACATCCATTAAAAACTTCATAAAAGATTGCTAGGGACTAGCAATAGTTTAGTGTGGGGGATTGATGAGTGTGTAAATACTCATCATTTCTTTCACATTTGAGCTACAGAAACAGTCAAAAACACTTTAAAAAGTCTAAAAATGTATAAAAATATCATCTGACTGTGTTTTTATAAGTTTCAGGGAAAAACAAACAATAAATGGCATAATTTGCATTTTAGTCCCTGAACTTTCATAATCTGGCAAATCTAGTCCCTAGAATCTAAAAAAGTGGAATTTTATCATTCAAGGTCCCTAAAATAATCTTAATTGTCAAATTTGGTCCTTGAATGATTGTTTGGGCAAAAATTACAAAAAGGTCCCTCAACTTTGAAAAGTGTCAAAAATGGTCCCTGGGTTATTTAAAATGGAAAATTAATAATTATAACCCTTGTACTATTCCAATATGGCATAATTGGTCCTTGTGTTAACATTGAAATTGTTACAGGTTCAGCCCCTCTACTTTGCAGAAATTACAAAATGGTCCTTGTGATTTATCTAAAAACCAACCGGACCTAAAATTAAATAAACAAACCAACCCACCCTTTTTATTAAATAACCCAACCCACTATTATCTAAACCCAACCCACAATCCCTTTCCTGGCCCAACACAACCCCAGCCCAACACCCTTTTTAAATAAAACGGGGTTTGACCCCAGTCAAACTCCCAAAAACCGCCAACACTGTTCACCCTCCACCTCCACCTCTGAAACACCAAAACCAGGGTGGTTTTTAGCCACCTTTCACTTCCAACTCATCACCCTAGTCACTAATCTCTCCCCTCCACCTCCACAAACACCCAAAACTCATTAATTAAAATAACCTGCTTATGACTTTTTCCCGCCAAAATTGCCAAGTGGTCGAATCTGATGAATTCTTGGAAATCAATGGCTCAGGTGAAGTGGGATATGCTCAGAGATGTCGACTAAGGGATAATAGTCTATAAAGAAAGAAGAAAAAGGAAGTGAGAAATATATCTAGTGTAATTTTAGTTATTTAGTGTCGAATTAGTTAAATTTAAATTCTCAGTGTAATTTTAATCTTTCAAGTGTTGAATTTAGTTGTTCCAGTGTAATATAAATCTTTTCCAATAATTAATTTCAAGTCTTCAGTTCAATCTTAGTTTATGCATTTTTCTCAATTTCAAAAATCTCATGTATGTTGAATGTTGTTGTTAGTATTGTTTCTGGACTTCATAGGTTCATATAAGCTCCTAAATAGCTTATAAAAGCTATTAGTAATCCTTAAAATCAGTTAGTAATAAGAAAATCAAAAATACAAAAACAAGTCAAAGAAAGTCAACAATTGATGATCATGGAGTTTATTGCTGGAGCAGGGTAAATATTGGATTGCCCTGGGTTAGTGAACCTGAGGAGGTTCTTTAGGAATGATCTTTGGTTCTTGTTCTTTGTTCTAAGCTGGAAAGCAGTTTGTAAGCCTAAATCTTAATTTTTGCTTTTTACTGTACAAGTGCTAGTTAACTGCTTATCTCTGTGTCTTTATGCTTATTTGGTGTATGTTAGTTGATATATTGCTTTATGTTGCTTGTTTGTTCATTAGAATCCATGGTTGCTCTATTTCTCATTTTCACTGTTAAAATAGCTTGTTCTTAATTCATAGGTATTTGTTGTTAGTATTGGTGTTTATGTGTTCATTTCAGCTTATTATGTCATGTTATGTCCTTATAAATCAGTATTATGGTCTAGCTCAGCCTTATGTAGTGAAAATCAAAAATCAGTCATATTAAAGGGTTGTTTGGATTTGCTGATCTTTGTGGCATTCAGGTAGTTTTTGTTGTTGTTGTTTGTTGAGACAAGTCATAATAGGTATTAATAGGACATATAAGTCATAAAATCCAGTAGTAATTAGTTAAAAAGTCAAAATCTTCTTTCAATCTTTTGATCTCAGTTGACTGTTAGGATTTGATTGACCATAATCATTCAAATCTTGTCACAAGTTGTTAAAATAGCTTTATTCAGTCTTATTATAGCTTAATACAACTTATTCAATCAGTAGTGATCATCCAAATTTCAAGAAAGTCAAAATTTAAAGTTTACATAAAAAGTCAAATCCACAGCAGACCTATGGTTCTGAGTTGCTGATCTAGGCATCAATTGGACCTCAATTGGTCAAATTGTGATAGGGCTTTTGGTGTTTTTGCACACTCAGTAGTGCTGAGAACATTTTGCCCCCATAATATTGTGTTTCCATAGCTTATTTAACAGCTTTAAGCTGCCTGCAAGTTTGCTTGTTTCCTGAGTTTTCTGTGTAAGAATCCACAACAGTCAATTGCTTAACCTGTTTAATCTCTTGTTGTTATTTGTGTTTTTTAGTTGATTTGTGGTTATTTTAGTATATTAGCCTGTTCCTGAACTTTTGGCAACTTTATTTGCTTTTTAGCTTATTTTGTGCTTATAAGCAAACTGCTTATTAGCCCAAATCAGTCCATCAGCCTTAGACAAGTTCCAATTTTAATTTTCCTAGCCTTTTAATATTAATTTAGACTTAACTTAAATTTTTCAGATTTTTCCTAAGTTATTTAGTATTTTTAATCATTTTAATTAGTTTAAAATAGTAATTAAATCATAATAAATAGAAAAAGAATCAGAAAAATATAAATCCAATTTTCATAATTTTCTTTTGTCATTTTTAATCTAGGAAAAATATAAAAATATTTTTAGGACTTAAGAAAATCAAAAATAGAAATAAAGTGATAGCTTCTATTTAATAGAATTTATCTTTTTAAATTTTAATTAAGTAAATTTCATTTTTATAATTTTCTTAGCTTCTTGTACTTATTTAATAATTATATAAAAAGTTTCAGAATTTTCTTTGCTTATTTAGTATTTATTAGAATTTAAAATAGTTAAAAAGTGTTTAAAATAATAATTAATTAATAATAATTAGATAAAAGTGTAATAAATATAATTTCAGTTTTAAAATAAGTTTTATAATATTTTAGATTTATCTAAGTGATAATTTCATTTTTCTAGGTTTATTTCTTATTTTCTTATTTTTTAGATAATTATTTAATAGTTAAAAATAGTTTTTAATTAATAATAATTAATTAATAAGTCAAATAAATAATTTTCTTTTTCCAATAATTTTCTTTTCTTATTAGGATTGTAAAAATATAAATTTCATATCTGTAGGCCTTTTATTTATTAAAACTCACTTTTTATTTCGTACGTTTACGTTTATTTAAATTTAAACGTACGCTTTTAGGATTTTATACGTTTCTAGTTAACTTGTTTTTACATACTTGTTTATATAGCTTGGTTAAAGCTATTTTCTTATCTCCTTAGTGTAATCAAAACCATAATCCCTCTTTCTGTTCAATAACACTTGATCACGATCCATTTTTAAGCACAATTTCACATCTCGCTGGGACTTAAACGACCCGGGGATAAAACTATACTCCTTGGATAATTGCATTGTGTTCTCAATTGATTTGACTTTGTTTGACCACATCCGTGGTTGATATTAGTTGACTGTTTAGAGCCAATCAAGCATGTGTCTACTATGTTTGGAATGAAAGAAATAAAAAACAGTTTGCTAATGAAAAAAGAGACTAGAAAGTGCTCTTGACTGTCATTGTCAACAATATCATACCAAAATTGGTCTGCCTGAAATTAAAGAAGTCTGCAAAAATTGATGAAGTGAGTAAAAGATGGCAAGTATCTATGAATCAAATTAACAGTGGCAACTTAATAAAAGATTGGAATGAATGCTTGACTACCCAGTCAACAAGATTGAACCAATTTTGAGATTTATAAGCAGCTAGGAATATTGAGTTATGAAAGATGAAACTACTTAGTGCTAGCTTTATAGATCTCATAAGTTGGTTCATAATATGATGAAGAAGCTGTTGGTATATTCAGGCCTGATGGTTTTGGCAATGTATGTGAGTATAGTGGTTTAGTGAGGTTTGAAATAGTCCTAAGTGCAATTGCTGTCTGATGAGTTTCAAGATGAAAAGGTAGCTAGCAGGTGCAGGTTCAGGTGCCACTGGTACAGAATGTGGCTTTCGTCACACCCAAAATGCGTGACTATATGCATATAGTCACACACGTTTTTTTAGGTGTGTGTGACGAAAAGTCGCGCCATCGTAGGTATCATATGGTCACATTGTTTAGTTTGTGGCCGTTTTCATTGAAAAAGAGTGACCAAAACCCGAATATGTGTGACTAATTAGGCACAAGTTTCGTTGGGTTCATCAGTATGTGTGACTATTTCCCATCCTATGGCCACATGAAAATATAATAAATGTGACGTTTGTGATGATTTAGTCACACAGCGTGTGTTGTTTTTTTCGAGTTAGTCACATACAATTTAAAAAACAGTGGCCAAAAGTGTTAATAAGTGTGACCATATGCTGTTTAAAGTGAAGAAATGTGTATTTTGTGTTACTATTGATCATCCAATGGTCACATGAATTCTTAGTTTGTGTGGCCTTTGGTAATATTTAGTCACACAAAGCATGTTTGTTTTGGGTATTTAGTCACATACAATTAAGCATAAAGTGGCCAAAAGTGTTAATAAGTGTGACCATATGCTGTTTTAAGTGAAGCAATGTGTATTTTGTGTGACTATTGATCATCCAATGTTCACATGATTTCTTAGTTTGTGTGGCCTTTTGTAATATTTAGTCACACAAAGCATGTTTGTTTTGGGTATTTAGTCACATACAATTAAGCATAAAGTGGCCAAAAGTGTTAATAAGTGTGACCATATGTTGTTTTAAGTGAATAAATGTGTATTTTGTGTGACTATTGATCATCCAATGGCCACATGAATTTTATGTTTGTGTGGCCTTTTGTAATATTTAGTCACACAAAGCATATTTGTTTTGGTTATTTAGTCACATACAATTAAGCATAAAGTGGCCAAAAGTGTTGATAAGTGTGACCATATGCTGTTTAAAGTGAAGAAATTTGTATTTTGTGTGACTATTGATCATCCAATGGCCACTTGAATTTTATGTTTGTGTGGCCTTTTATAATATTTAGTCACACAAAGCATGCTTGTTTTGGGTATTTAGTCACATACAATTAAGCATAAAGTGGCCAAAGGTGTTAATAAGTGTGACCATATGCTGTTTAAAGTGAAGAAATGTGTATTTTGCGTGACTATTGTTCATCCAATGGTCACATGAATTTTTAGTTTGTGTGGCCTTTGGTACTATTTAGTCACACATCGAATTAAACAAAGAGTGACCAATAATGTTGGAGCAGAGTTGCTACTGCTAGTACTAAGGTAGTCCTGCTGAAGCAGAGTTACTGCTGCTAGTACTATGCTAGTGCTGCTGGAATGAGTATATATATTATATATAAAACAATATTAAAAACCACAAAAAATTTCAAATTGAATTAAACTCGAATGTATATAACTGGACAGAATATACAATTGTAATGTCGTACTTAATTAATCAAATATCTAAAGACTTTTGAAACTTCACCCCCTTAGCAGTTTGCCTTAAGTCGTTAGCAGATATATATTGTTTCTTCGATGGTGCCTGTGGTACACATTTAGTCACATGGTTTGTTGGTGTAACCTGTAGTAAACAAATGACGCTTCTATCAAACATTGAATTACATATGAATAATTGTATATGTAGGTTGAAAAAACACATGTACGTACCACCTCTTCAAAAATAACTTGATCCTTTGGCCATGCAACGAAACTACCTTCAACATTCTTAACTATTTTTAACCCATTATTTGCTACGTCCGGTACGCATGCTGCATCAACTAACGATTCATCAATCGACACTTTGTAGCAATCACTTAGGAGTGGTCGGTTATGCAGCACTTGCTTTCCATGAGACTGGTATACGGTACCCAAAACAACAATATTTGTATGCTTTATAATCCACAGTTTGCACTTAAGTGTCTACAAAAAAAGAATTTTTATGTATATATCAGAAATTATTTAAACAAAAGAATAACAAGAAACATGTTGAAATACATACTGTTGGCAGTGCTTGTGTTAGAGACACATCTTGTTGCGATTGGGAATCTGGAGACCCGTTTCGTCGCTTCTTTTGCTTTGGCTTATTGGGTCCGACAGTTTTAGCAAGTTCCTATATGTATATATAAAACACGTTACATTATTTAAACAAAAGAGTAACAAGAAACATGTTGAAATACATACTGTTGGCAGTGGTTGTGTTGGAGACGACACATTTTGTAGCGATTGGGAATCTGGAGACCCGTTTCGTCGTGACTTAAGGTTATGCTTAGGCCTGACAGTTTTAGCAGCAGGTTCCTATACGTATATATAAAACACGGTACATTAGTCGATCATGTATGTAAAATTCAAAAATCAAAGGGCGATCTTTTATTACTATACTTACCATTGTTTCCGTTACCTTTTTAGAAGTTTCAAGGCCATTGGATTTCTCCTCAATTCCCGCATCTTTAGGACTTACAACACCACTTGTCTGAGTGCCATTGGAGTCACCTGCAATATAAATTAAGAAATACAGTCACTCATCAGTTTATGTTCAATGCCTAGTATCATTAGCATCAGTGGTGTTAGCATTAGAAAATGAAATTGTTAACAACATAAAAAATGGCTTACAACTGAGGCTATTGGCGATGGTTCAGTTGGCAGAGTTATATTCATCCCTTTATCATTCAACTGTTGCAGAATTTGAGCAAGCACTATATTTGTGTTTTCCACCTCACCGGATAATTTATTGACCTGCACATCTTTTTCGGTCATCTCGGCGGACAATTTCTTGATCAATTTATCTTTTTCTTCACGCTCGCGTCTCTCATTATCCAGTTGAGTTTGAAGTAAGGAAAGTTTTTCATCGGCTTCTTGTTTTCTTCGAGGAAGGCCAAAATACTCTTTGTATGTTACTGCACCTCCCACTCCTCTGGCATAACCGCCCTTTTCCTTACCAAATACAAATGTCATGGCATTAGTGCCATCATCAAAACTCGAGGTTCCTTCCTTGATCTTGTCATCAGCTTCTTTCTGCACAAAAAATATAGGAAATGTTGGGATTAAAAGTCTTCTTGATGCTGTTAGAGTAACTGCTGGTATACAAGCTACTACTGCTAGTACACAGTTAATGTTGCTGCTATATAAGCATAATAATAGAATTAGCAGTCAAACTTACAAGTTCATCTCCCTTTGATTTAATATCATCATTTGGGTATTCGCCGTCTTTGTTTACCCTTCCTTTCACCCACATTACATCACCGGGGGGGGGGGGGGGGTTCTTCATCCGCTTCAATCTCTTTATTTTGGATCTAATAAACATCAAATGCATACACATGTAAAGTTAAACCAAGATAAACGAAAATATGAGGATGCTTACACATGTACAGTTAAACCAAGATAATCGAAAATATGAGGGTATTAATGCAAATGTGCAAATTGGGCAATGTAAACAGATTCATTTCTCATACTGATCGTCTCTTAATTGGTAAAACAAACATTGTGTAATCTTACCATTTTCTCTTTGACATAAGCATATCCACCTCGTCCCATTTTATGCTGATAAATATTTTGGGAATGCGCCATTTTATCTTTCTCAGATTTCTCCTAAAAACACAAAATCATAAGGCGTTTAGATGCGGTAATGCTGCAAACTGAAAATAATAAAATGACATATAAACTTAATTAAAGATGACTAATTAAAACCTTGTATGCTTTGGTGGTCGTGTATTTAACATACTCGACCCAGTCTTCTGATTTCATTATTGTATTATACAAGTCCGTTACTTCATTCAGTTTGGAAGGTGTATTTAGGTTGGGCAAAATGTAGTTGAATTTGAGCTTCCTTCTGTAATTCCTTAGCATTTTACCAAGACGAATCATTATCAATTTTCTGTATTTCACGTCAACAACAAAAAATTTCTGAAAAGATTAACACAATGTTGTTAATTAGTTGCACATAATGTAACTGCATACATAAATTTATGTAGTACTGGGTTACAAAATAGTATATATGTACCAAGATTTCATCCCATAGTTTATCTCTTGATTCTTTATTCACCTTCTTCCAGTGTAGAATCTTCACACCTATCTGCTCACGAGCCACATCTCCTAAAAAACTCACAAACACTGCACTGTTTTCCCCTGTTACCCTACCGTATGCATCGAAGGTTACCTTGAGCTTTATTGCACCAGGTTTGTCATGCTTCGCGCGAAACTTTACTAGCCTGGTTGAGCCCCTCTTAGCTAGTATCTCAGGTGCTTGGTTGGTTACAGGCTCATCTATATCTTCATCATCAGAATACTTTTCGGATTCATATTCTAAGGCGTTATCATCATGTACAATATGATCAGGAGGAAGCAAAGTATGGTTATCAACAATGGGTTCAGTTTCCATGACTCTTGAGCAACAAAGGGTAAAAGAAAATGATTATGGCTTAGCTTGGAGAGTAATGGTGAGAGAAGATTTGATTTTTGTTTTTTCTTTGCAGTCTTTTTTTTAAGGAGAGAAAAAAGGCTATACACCAAGAATATGAATCGTTGTGATTCAAAAAATTTCGATCCAAAAATTTGCCTCTAAGTTGTAATTTGAAATTAACAATTGAATTATTTGAAAATTTTGCCTTTGAACCTGTTAATTAAAGCATAAACTTGAATAAATCAAAATTTTGGCTCCAAATTTTATAGAGTACTATCTTAATAATCGCAAATGTATCATACTGTGCAACCATCACATCAACAGTACAAACTACTACCCATTTAACAAACCAAAATACTTACATAATTATCAGTTATTGTACCCTTACTAATTACATTTACAAAACACAAATTACTAATTTCCTTTTTGTTATTTGGATTCATTGTTTGCGTGCTTGTGTTTGCCAGAAGAATGTGTGTGTTGATTAGGGTTTATTGATTTTTGTGTGTGTTTACAAATGACCGGGTAAAGGGATTAATTGCTGGTTGAATATTGAATTTGTGGTTTGGTTTAACTATAGCTGACGTGGCAAGATTTGAAAAAAAAAAAAGAAAAAAAAAAAAAAAAGAAGCTAATGGTGATGACGTGGCGGTGAAATCAGGCTATAGCCGGTAAATAGGGATGACAACGGTTCGGGTTCGGGGCGGGTTTTAGTATACCTGTAACCGAACCCGTTTATAATATACCCGTACCCGCCCCATATCCCACCGGATACCCGATTAATATTATCCATCGGTTTTTCGGGTTTCCCCGCGGGTATCAGTTATCCGTAGTTGAATATTATATGGACAAAATTGGCGGTATTAAGATTAAGTCACGCTAAAATCCACCGACAAAACAAAAGAAAATACTCTAACCACTCCTAACAATAACTCAGCTTTAAACTTTAACACACTGCCACGTCAGCTTTAACATACTCACCCTTAATTAACTGAGCTTTAGTTATACACAAGATGTTTAACGAATGAGCCGAGATTATATGGTTATACACGAGATGTTTAACGAATGAGCCAAGATGATATGGTTGTATACGAGATGTTTAACGAATGAGCCGAGATGATATGGTTGTATATATACGAGATGTTTAACGAATGAGCCGAGATAATATGGTTGTATACGAGATGTTTAACGAATGAGCCGAGATGATATGGTTATACATGAGATGTTTAACGAATGAGCCGAGATGATATGGTTGTATACGAGATGTTTAACGAATGAGCCGAGATAATATGGTTGTATACGAGATGTTTAACGAATGAGCCGAGATGATATGGTTATACACGAGATGTTTAACGAATGATCCGAGATGATATGGTTGTATACGAGATGTTTAACGAATGAGCCGAGATGATATGTTTGTACATGATCAACACACCCAACAATAACTCACGCAACCTTTCAACCCTGTTTCATCATTTCTTAAAAGAGTTTAATTTCTAGACCAACCATGATAGCTGGATGGTCTTGAGGCAACTCACGCAACCTTTCGACCTCTGGATCAGAACGATTATGCATCTGTAGCATAATACGAGTTATCTCACCTAGCAAATTGTTAATCAATTTGAGTTCTTTTTCTTGTTCATTGCGTAATCGGGTGAGGATAGCCTTTTGCACCTCTGCTAGTTAATTTGTTAGCCACAGTGTTTGTGTTAAAATTAGTGATACTTGCGAGAGAGTTTTATAAGAAGTTGTGTGAGAAAATGAAGTGTTGTGAAAGTGGCTTTGATAGTGGAAAGCCGTTAAACTAGCCGTTGGAGGCTATTTTAAAAATCAGATTGAAAGTAAAAGTAACCGTACGAGTATTATTCAAATTCAAACGTAAAGTAACAGTACAACATATTAATAACGAGCGGGATATTTAAAATTTAAAATTTAAAATTCAAATTAAACAAAAGGGCGGGATATATTTAAAATTTATCAATTCAATTCAAATTGAATTCAATTTATAAATTGAAAATAAAAGAATCTAGCTTGGGCGGGATATATTTATATCCATTTCAAATTCAAACTCATCTTAAAAAACGTGTGGATTTCTATCCTATAAGACCCTTTACAACGCATAACGCAGCGTTGCGTTAAAGGGCCAAAATCAGACATTTTATAAAAACTTTAACGTTTTCTAAAGTATCAAATACAAATACATTAAACATGAAATAGAAATACATTAAATGTCAAATAAAAACTACGTTAACATAAACAACGATTGATTAACATAAACAACATATGATTAACATAAACAACGAACGATTAATAAAAACTATCATCTGAATCTGGGTAACCATCTTCAGAGGATTCGGAAGGTGTGAAAAAACCAGACTCCCACCTTTGCCTACGTTCTTCATCCTCCCTGGCTTGCCGCTCCAAACGATCAGCTTCCTCTTCTCTTTCAAGTGCTTCCATTTCCAGGAGGACTTGCATATCTGCTTCCTCTTGCCTAAGTTGCTCCTCAGTTAACCCAAACGGATTTGGGTCTTGGTTGGGAACCAGTGGATTTTGCACCGGTTCATTTTCAGGTTGATTATTCACCGGAAAATTTTTCGGTTGGAAAACCGGAAAGATATGCTCGGGTGGAGTATGGAATTTTTCATTTTCGCTAGGTGGGCTTGGAAACTGTTGGCCAAAATCCTTTTGGCGAGGTGGGCTTGGAAATTGTTGGCCAAAATCCTTTTGGCGAGGTGGGCTTGGAAATTGTTGCCCGAAATTTTTCTGGAAGACATTTTGAATTTGAGATGCTTGGATCTTGAGTATTTGAGATGTTTGGAATGTGTTTCTGTGTGACTTGTGCTTCAGAAGCATTGGTATTTATAGGGTACAAATGCACACGTTTTATTAACGTGACTTTGAATTTTAATTGTTGGGGCTAACCTGCGTTAACGCAGCGTTAATATGTTGTACTTTATCTTACGTTTGAATTTGAATTTGAATTTGAATTTGAATTTGAATTGGTTAAGGCTGAGTTATTGTTGGAAGTGGCCTAAATATATCCATACTTCTCAAACACATCTCACACACAAACACATTCAGACTGCTATAGATATTAAAGCATGTATTTACATTAAACATGTACTAGAAAATATCAATTACCCTAATGAAAAAGTCAATTAGTCATTAAAGTTAGCACACAAATTACATTAAACATCATTAATATAGAAAATATCAATTACCCTAATGAAAAAGTCAATTAGTCAATCCAACACCAAACACACTTCTAGATCAACTACACTAGTCAAATCCAAACCAAACACAAACCAAATCCGATCAATATTATCCATCTGTTTACTTTTGGCGCCTCTCGATGGTCCCTCTTCCCGCCTAAAGTATTGGGAACCGTTCGTATACCTCTCTAGCCTATTTGTACAACTCGACATGGAAAACCGTTCATATACAACTCCTTTGATATTTTCATTAGAAAATAAATTTCAAATTTCAATGGCTGACTCCTCTTCAACTCCTTCTTCCAACAAAAACAAACGCCCAAGGGATGATTCTCCTCCACCAATGCCTGAAAAATATAAAAAAATTGGCATATCCCAAAATATTTGGGAGAAATGTAGTAAAGGCCAGTATGGTGTTGAAAACGCATTGTTAGAAATTCACAACAAGCGTATAAAGATGTATGAAGAAAGGAACAAGAAAGATTTAGAGGTCATTGAGGAGCATCAGAAGAAAATTGAGGAGAGGAACAAAAAAATAGAAGAAGAAAGAGAGAAAATAGTTGATGTTTACAGAAGTATTGAAGCTAGTAAATATGTGTCTTAATGTATCTTTTCTTTATATATTTTGCCTATGTAAATGTAAACTTATTTTGACTTGGTTTAATATATGAATGCAGTTATTATTACAAGTTTATGATATTTGAATGCAGTTATTATTATTGTACTGCTAGGTAAACAATTGTACTGCTAGCGAAACGTTGTACTGCTGGGTATCCTTTTAGCAGTGGTTGGAAGTGCAGGGTAGTTTGTATCACTTTTTACTTAAAGGGTATAAACCCCCAATTGCTGCACACAATCACATTCACGCACACATTACTCTCTCTCTTCCACTCCCTAATCGAATTTTAATCGTCAAATTGTAAAACCCCCAAATCAAATCATAATGTCGAACCTAACTTTTTCCGAACCTCATAATAATGTTGCCTTTTTAGAAAAATCCAATGAGTCTGTAGATTTTACTGAGATCATTGATTTCCTTAATGCAAGCTATATTAAGTTTGCATTAACAGTAAAACCTACTATATATACTTCCAACATTATCCAGTTTTGGTCGTCTGCTAAGGTCAAAACTATTAATGGGGAAGCACAAATCCATGCCCTTGTAGATGGGCAGATGATTATCATTACAGAGGCGTCTATTCGAAGAGATCTTCTCCTAGATGATGCTAACGGAGTTGAGAATCTTCCAAATACTACAATCTTTGAAAAACTTGCACTGATGGGCTATGAGAGATATACAGATGCTTTAAAGTTCCAAAAAGGTAATTTTTCTCCTCAGTGGAAATTCTTAATTCATACTGTCTTAGTGTGTCTAAGTCCAAAGACCACTGCATAGAATGAATTTAGCAGTAATTTAGCTTCTGCTATAATTTGTTTGGCTGAAAATACTTAAAGATTTAATTTCTCAAAATTAATTTTTGATAGTATGGTTAAGAACTTGGATAGTTCTTCGGCTAAATATTTTCTATATCCAAGGTTTTTGCAACTCTTTTTGGACAACCAATTTAAAAAAAAAGAAAAGTCACAAAAATGTTTATCCCACTCCCTGCCTTACCAAAAAGGTTTTTGCTAATATGAGGAGGGTTGGAAAAGATTTTTCAGGGATAGTGACACCTTTGTTTCCAACAATGTTGGCACTAGCCCAAACCCAAATGGGTGAAGGTTCAGCAATCCCAGCTGGTACCCATCACACACCCACAGAACAACAACAACAGACCTATAAACGTAGGACTAACATCAAGAACACTGAGCTATCTCAGGCTAGTGGTTCTATACCAACTGTTGCAGATGAGGATGTCACTGGGGGGAGAGTGACATGTTGGCAAGGGCTGCCACTACTATGTCTAGCTTAGCAGCAGCACAGGACAGTGGTAACATCATTAAGACCCGAACCAAGACAACTTCTAATGAAGAAAGTTCCTCTGGAACTGATTTAGGTGAAGGTCCCAGTCACATGGAAATAATGGGGGGTTCGGATGTTCATCCTAGGGGTGAGACTGAACTTAACTTTTCCAGTGATCCACCTCTCAGGCTAGGTAACACAAGCCGAAGTGGTGAGGATAGTATGCAACTTTTGAATGAATTGAAGGATACATGTGCCAAGTTGTCTGCACAAATTGGTGATCTGCGAGCAATAGCTTCTTCCTAAGATGGAGTCATCAAAGCTCAAGGTGGGGAGATAAAGGCTTTGAAGAGAAGGGTTAGGTATTTAGAAGGAGTCAAAGGATCAAGAATTCCCAAACAAAGGTTAAATCTTCTGAAGCTTCTAAGGATGCTCCCAAACAGGGGGGGAATGAAGGCAAAGTTTCAGGGGAGGATAAAGAGGGTGAAAGTATTGGTGCAGAGAGTGATCCAATGGAATTTCTAGTTGCTGATAACCAAGGGAATAAAGCGGTGATGGATAGGCATTTGGGCAAGGTTACAACTGTTGATAGTGAGCCAGTTATTCCTGCTAGTGACCTAGTTATTCCTGCTAGTGGTCTAGTTATTCCTGCTAGTGAGCCAGTTATTCCTACTATTCCTGCTATTGATAAGGTTAGTTCTCTATACTGAGACTGAAGTTAGTATTGCTGCTATTGATAAGGTTTGTGCTACTGAGACTAAATTTATTCCTGCTATTGATAAGGTTACTGCTACTCAAGGTGATGATGATATGACTATGGCTTAAATATTAACAAAGATGAGGAGTGCAAAACCTAAGGCAAAAGGAGTTGTCATTAAAGAACCAGTATCAGTACCATAAACACCATCAACAACTATTTCACCATCAGAAAAAGGCAAAGGTTTATTGATTGATGAACCTAAGAAGAAATTTAAGTTTCAGTCACCTAGTCAACAACAACAACAACCAATGGTTACAGATGAAGAATTGACAAGACAAGTGGCTGATCTTGATGCTCAAGAAGCTGCTCAGATTCTTTCAGACAAGGAGTATGCAGAAAAATTACAAGCGCAAAAAAATGCAGAGTTAATAGCTTCATGGTTTGAGGAAAGGGCTCAGGTTGAAGCTGATTGTGAGCTTGCTAAAATAGTACATAAAGAAGAGCAAGATAAGTACTCAGTAGATGAAAAAGTCAGGATGCTGAAAGAAAAATTTGTTGCAAAAAAGAAGTTGTATGCAGAACAAAGATATGCAGCTAAGAAGAACAAGCCACCCACTCAAAAACAAAGAAGAGATCTCATGTGCAGGTATTTTATTTATTTATTTATTTATTTTTTTTTTGTTGCAAAGGTAAATTTATATTAATATCAACAACACCCAATATGTACATCATAAACATCTACTCATGTGCAGATATTTGAAGAATGTGGCTAGTTGGAAACTAAAGGATTTGAAATTCTTGGATGATAAAAGAATTGAAGAATTATATGCAATTGCCAAGAGAAACAATGAACTCTTCTTGAATGACAGTTCAAAGAGAGCAGGTGAACAGTTGGAAATAGAAAGCAGTAAAAAGAGAAAACAAGAACAAACTGAGCAAGCTGTTGCTAAAGAACAAATGCAAGCTCACACTGAACTTGCAGTTGACTCTGTAGGAGAAGCCATGGATGCACAACCTTTAACTGTCAAACATCCCATTGTTGATTATAAGTCTGGATCTCATGGGGAAACAATTTATTACGATATTAAGAGGCATGATGGTTATTCTAGAAGGTTTGTAAGCTTTCTTCACATGGTTCATGATTTTGATAGACGAGATATGATAGCCCTATGGAAATTACTCAAACAAAGATTTGGTAATAAGACACCAGAACAAGCTTATGATAGAGAAGTCTGGAATTATTTGAAGGTAATGTTTGAACCAAATCATGAAGATGAATGTTGGAGAAGACTAACGCACAATACTGTTAAAGAATGGAAAATTTTTCAACGATGTGGAGTACATGCTTTAACTGTGAATGAGTTGGTGATCTACATGCTTGTAGAAAAGGATTACCCTTTAAAGTTTCACAAAGACATTCTACATCAGATGTTGCGTGGGAAGAAAATAATCAAGCTTCAGCTTTATTATGATGACATGGCATATGAACTGCTCAAGAAGATGGAAGAGTATCTAGGACCCAAGGACAAGAAATAGAATGTATAGTTATTACTACTAGAATGTATAGTTTGACTTAAACATGTATAGTTATTACTGCTTATGAGATAAACATGTGTAGTTATTACTGCTAGAATGTATAGTTATTACTGCTAGAATGTATAGTCTGACAAAATATGCTTACATAAATGCTTACAATGGAGCCAAAACATTGATATTTTTAAATTTTTGACTATTGCATAAGTTATCAAAAATGTGTGACCATATGCATCGAATTGTGACTACACTTAAATAATGTGTGACAAAATTTGACTATTGCCTATAGTCACATGATTGTGCTACAATTAAATGTGACCATACACATTAGGAATTGGCAGGCAAACACACACTTAACTTTAGACACACATATTAACTTACGTGACTATTTGTATCGAATTTTGGTCACACTTAATCATGTATGCCTATGGTTTAGTGTGACCATATATGACATTTGGTCACACATCTCAAGTGCGTGACATATATTTGTCACTTTTAAATGCATATCGTGACTATGCTTCAAACTTATTTTTCAGTTGTCACACATTTCAAATTCATATGTGGCTAAATTTTCAACAAAAACTAGCAGTCACGCTTAAATAATGTGTGACAAACTTGAGCATATGATTTAGCCACATACACAATTACTTCGTGTGACCATATATGGATTTTGGTCACACTTTTCAATTGCGTGACATATATTTGTCACATATATATATATATATATATATATATATATATATATATTATATATATATATATATATATATATATAGTGTGACTAATGTTTCAACCTTATTTGTATCCGTCACACGTCCCAAATTATAAGTGACTAAAAAATCAAAATTTTTTTACCAGATATGTATAGTCACGAAAATATTCAAATGTTTGGCTGTAGCCTCGGATGTAATTCCGAAATGGTCACACAAGTCGGATCAAGTGTGGCTGTTTATTTTATTCTGGTACATTTAGTCACATAAAAAGGCGACTGTGTGGTTGTTCGAAAAACAGCATGTGTGACTAAATCCACATTCTGGCGTAGTGTGCAGGTGCATTTATACTGCTAAAAATGGAAATGTTCAGATGACTTTGTAACTTGATTTTGATGAAATGATCTTGAAACACCAGATTTCTAGTCTAGGGGTGCTTGATGTGGCAACTAGTCTTGGCAATCTGCTCTGTTTCTTGTGGTTCGGTTGTTAAAACTCATAAAGAAGGTTTTGAGTGGATAGTTGTTGTATGCCAAGGGGTGTCTCAGTAAACTAGATGATGCCTAATAGAACTTGATCACTACTTTTGATATGAATAGGAAGCAACACTGAGGCAGTTTAGGAGAGTCTCTTGATTGAAATTTTGTCTACTCTATTTGGGACATTCTTTGGAGGATAGGTGTTGTCTTGCATTTGATGATGCCATAGTTTCATTAGTATTCTATATCTTGATTCTTAAAAGGTATAGAATTGCTTATGAAGCTTTGGAAATGTAGTCATGTGTAAGTGTAGCCCCCTAGGAGGATGGTTGGTTTTGAATGGAGGGATGAGGCCTTTCACTGATGATCTTTCTAGTTGCTATTTTGAGGATGTAGCTATAACAGTAATTTTGATTGATCATAGTGGGAAGGAAATGTAGGGTATGTTTGGTGTGGAGTGGTGTGGTGTTTTTTGGGCGGTAAGCGGTGAGCAATGAGCATTTTGATTTTTAGTGGCCATTTGGCAAAAGAGTGGTGAGCTTTGGCTATTTTTTAGGAAGGCTAATTCTCCAATGCTTGTTTAAGAAGCGGTGAGCTGTGGCTATTTTTTCACGGTTACTGCTCATAGCTACTACTCACTACTACTACTACTACTTTTAACAAACACACTCGTAATCCTGGTGACTTGGTGAATGTATTTTTGATTAGGTTGTGCAGGATGTATGCTAATGTTGTATTGGCATTGTGATTTCTTTTATCACACTTTAGTCTTCCTGGCAACCTTGATTTGTCATGGCACATGATGATTAAATTATGTTGTAAATATTGGTTTAGGAAGTATATATATATATATATATATATATATATATATATATATATATATATATATATATATATATATATAATCAGATCTAAATGCAAATCCAAAAACCCAAATATCTACTGATGGGGGTGTTTAGCATGCGTCTTGAAATAATCTATCAACTATAATAAATTGTTGACTATTCAAACGTTGATGATTACATAATCTCAATTTTTTAAAGCTGTGATAATTAGATAATCAGGTGTTAGAGTGTTTCACAAACCATGATAATTCAAGAAATTATATGTAAAACGAATCATAACTTCTCAAAACTAACAAAATTCATTAGTTTTACTTTACCAAAAGTCCCAACCCACTAGAAACTGATTATCTTGTGTCCTTGTGACCAACTTTATTGCTTTTGTAGGAACCAAATCACGAGGATCCCCTTAATTCAGATGTTGAAAACTTGTATAATTCTAATGACTGAATAATCAGTTTGAGTACAATATAAATAATGCTAAAAATAGTCAAACGGGCT
>CP139502.1:266011721-266043747 GCA_021014915.2 Artemisia tridentata subsp. tridentata
CCAATATGCTACATTCCCAAAACTGAATAAGCCCCAATTCTCCATCAAAATCATACGTCTGAAAAACTCGTTTGACTCTGGA
Organism: Artemisia tridentata subsp. tridentata; assembly: GCA_021014915.2. Lineage (NCBI taxonomy): Eukaryota > Viridiplantae > Streptophyta > Magnoliopsida > Asterales > Asteraceae > Artemisia > Artemisia tridentata. The sequence continues at coordinate 266,011,804 of CP139502.1, forward strand.
GTCAAGTTTTGCATCAGAATATGATATGTAAGCCATGAAAAAGAACCATAGTGAATATATCGGTTCCATGGTACTCTGCATTGGCAAACAAAGTATTGTATTAATCCGAGATCTCAAAAATGATCCAATCATGATTAGATTGACATTATACATGGTGTTACCCCAAGATTACAATGAATACTGCAATTAAGTGAACATCATGCTAACCACAAACATCTAGACTTGAATCCGATGACTTTTAACTTCTACTGAGTAACTTGCACTCTTAAAAGAATGCAACAAAATTTTGCGAAAAAACATTAATTCTTCATTTTCATAGGAGATAGTGATGTAAAATCAGAAATGTTACAACATATCATATCCAAAAAATTAATCTATAAACTACTACTATAAAATAGCTAAATTTACTCAAGTACACAACAGATGCCAGATATTGAATTATTAAAGAAGGTACGATTTGGGCTATCAGAACCTTCCAAAATGGGATGGCAATTCGGCTCGGCAGGTCAAAAACCCCAACCGAACACGACCCGTTTAGATAATCAGGTCAACCATGTCAACCCTAACTAGTTTACACATAGGTTACACAGGTTGAATAGATTAAACGGGTTTTGAGTTGACCCATTTTAACCCGTTTATCTAAACAATTTGGCACATTACCGGGATAAACGGGTTTGTACGTCAACCCCTTTAACCCATTTAACCCGTATAATAAAATATATATTATTTTTAAATATATGAAAAAAAAAAAAAAAAAAAAAAAAAAAAAAAAAAAAAAAACTTTAAACGGGCTGGCGGGGCGACCCGTTTAACATATTCCCAGCCCGAAGTTGACCTGTTTAATAAATGGGTAAGACGCGTCAACCTGAAAACGACCCGAAACGTAGTAAACGTAGTTAACCGAAGTTGTTGAAAAAATTATCTCCTGATTCAAAACTCCTATATAAAAATTACCCTGTTTTTTTTATTAACAAGAAAAAATAAGATTGTGCGCAAATTCTTTTTCATCACAACCTTGCTTCAAATTATTTTACGGTCAGGCGATAAAAGTCTCTCCCTGGCCTTGACGGTTGTTAAATCTACATGGGGGTCATCGTGGTCCTTAACGGACCAAGTGATAAAATGCAGGGTATAACAATTGACGGATCCACCCACAACACTTTCCTTCAAATATACTATACCTATTTACTAAATGTCATTAAAATGATATCAGATTAACAACTAGAAAACTTAACTAAAACATATAAAACACAAAACATAGGACAACCAAAGCTAACCTGTGAGAATGCGAAATCGAACCAGTTGAAACAAGGAGCTAAATGAAATATGTTGTTTTAACTAACTTCACACACAATCACACAATAATGTTAAATCCAATGCAGCTGAAAGAGAGACGATATATAGTTGAGAGAGGAAAATGGAGTTAGGAGAGTAACATTGAAGGGAGCAAGCGAATACTTATACTATCAAATATATTAAAATATATATGTACAAAAAAATAGTATTATTCTGTTAACAATAAACACGTATTATTGCATCATATTAGGTCCATGGGGTAGGTTACTTTATACGTAATACGAATAAAAGGGTAACGTGGGACCGTGACACCATCTTCGTGATCTTAATTGTATCCAAAAGTGACGGCCACTAATGTCTGCTGATGTGACATCATGCAAAAAACCAAAGTCATGACGCATGAGCACAGAAGCCGGCTCAACGTGGATCCATCTTATAAATCATGTACATATGTACCGTACGGGTAGTCTAAAGTTATGGTTATATTGGTAACAAACTTTTTTTTTGGGGGGTTAAATTTTAATGTAATTAGAGCATTGCATGGTTTTTTGGCAATGGTTGGCTTACTAGCTAATGTTAAATTTAAATATTATCAGCCATATCATTTTTAACAAGTGAAATCCTTCTAGTGAAATTACAACAATTGCTAAAGCTAGCATTTGGGATAGTCGGAGATTGAAGCAGCACAAACCGGCCGACGTGTGGTAAAATTACAGATAACACATTCAAACAAAAATTAATGTTTACTCCAAAATGCAAGGGATGAGAGAACATTACAGGTAATATAGTACCATGGGTGAGTTCAAAAAAAAAAAAAAAAAAAAAAAAAGAAGTGAGACCATTTTAACCATTAATTTTTAGATCAAAATTATGAGATATGTTTTTCACTATTTTTTAAAGTCAAAATATATTGCAAATGATAAATCGTTAAGTGACAAAAAACACTTCATCGTGAACAGTAGATGAACACTCAATATACTTTCGACAAAAAACTATCCATAACAGATTTCATTTTTTGATGAGTATTAGATATTACACGATATAAAAATCACATGTGAATTGTGATATGAGTTTTAAAGTTTAATCACATATCACATGTGATTTCACAAAAATCACATCTAATTTTTAAATTACAAAACACATGTGATTTTTTTGAACGTATATTTCAATACTCCCAAAATGAAAAATTCAAAAATAAAGTTCGTTGAAAATACATTTTAGCATCATTCTAGTGAAAGATAATTTTACTCTTGACATGATGATTTAATTAGTTTACTTAACGATTAACGAATTATCAGATATTTAATTTTTATAAAGAAAAAAGTAAGTAGGTTTTCTAATTTTAATTTATTGACGATTATCTGTGTTAGAATATTAACATCATAACAATTATATGTAAACATAAACATAAACATCAAAGTATGCAGCTGAATATATATATAGGATCTAATACTTGTAATTAATTTACCAAAATAAAAGAATATGTGTACCTTTGATTTCAAGCAAAACAAGAAATCAATTATCCAAGAACTAGTTAAACCCTAAATTAGGGTTTAGGAAACTCGACTAATACTTAGTTGAATGGGTGAAGAACACAAGCAAAAGTATGCTTGTACTTCGTTCTTGTACACACGTATTACTAACGTTTCAATGAGAAAAGCTAGGTTCTTGTATCACAAAACAAACCCAACACTTGGTTTGAGCTCAACAAAATTGATCCTATGGGAATAGGAGGGGGGCCGATCGGTTGAGCACAAAGGAGGAGAAGAAGAGAAGAAGTTAGGGTTTGCTTAGGAACAAGATTAGAGAATAATGAATACAAGGGGTTTGTATTTATACTAATCTCAACTTGTTATCCAAGCTAGGGTAGGAAACCCTCTTCTCTTGTGGGTCGGCTGAACATCAAGCCCAAGAGGGATTCTAGATCATTCTTTGGCTAGTTTCCTTATTTCCGTTTCCCTTTAACATTTAACGACCGTTAGTCATTTCCCGTTAAGTACTAACGTCCGTTAAGTGTTTATTTGTGAAATTTAATAATTAAACATAACTTATTATATTAATTATTAAAACATTGAAACTCATACGTAAAGTGTGCAATCCTGAAGTCTCGTGTTCGAATCCGGTCATACGTATATTAATTTATATCCATAAACTTAACAGCTCCCACTTGGATATGCATTAATATAGTAATGACATTGGTTAGTCTAGCATAACACCCCAATGCCCCCAGAACGACCCTGAGTATGGTTTCCTGGAAAAAACCTTTTGATGATTCATCATCATACTTATCCTTTTGTTTCTAATACCACGTTAATATGGATATGGATTTAAGTCATTCCATAATTAACTATTCCGTTTCTCGTTATTTATAATTGATCAAGATTACCAAATCATCTGAACGTATTCCAGATAGACCTTGGGCATGGCCATACAAACATCTTGTCAACCCTACGAGGGGCCCAGCAGTATTATACTTCAAAACAAATTTGAAAGAACAAATTCTTTCTTGACTACAAGCATAACCCTTGAACTTTGCATCACCTCTGAAAATAGCCCTTATAACTACCAGTTACGGATAGCGTTAGACTATCTTACAGAAAATGAGCTACATCCGCAGCTGTTATCTGGTATCTCAAGTCTGAGGATAAATATTCATGATTTACTTTAATGACAAAGATCCATAAAGTACAATCATGTGGTTGGGATCTGTCCTATATTCAATTTATCCATTATTGAATATCATGTGAATTTGGCATGTACAACGCATCAATATACTTAAGTATATTCTACCAAAACTCAGATTTGCCTTAATTCAATAATACTCCCATATTATTGATCGACAACGGACTATTTAGAATAACATAAGTTATTCATGGATTAAACATGCAAATATAGGATACAATATTATAAATGAAAATAAACATAACAAAATATTTTATTTCATTAAGATAACATTGTTTACATTATCCTTTATCCAAATACTAACCACAGATTTACATGAAACTACTAGCTAAACGAAGTCCAATGCCATTGGCATGTTGAGTAAGCTTTTCCTTAGGTAAAGCCTTCGTAAAGGGATCAGCTAGATTGTCATCTGTGTGAACTTTGAGTAAATTGATTTCACCTATTTCGACTTGTTCTCGAACATAGTGATATCTTCTAGGAAAGTGTCTGGCGCCCTTCATGACTCCAGGTTCATTGGCGAATGTAATTGCGGCAGAATTGTCACAATACACATTAATAGGTAATTCAATTGACGGCATAACTCCTAGCCTCGAAATGAATTTCCTTATCCAAACAGCTTCCATCGCAGCAATATACTCAGCTTCTGTAACAGACATAGCTATTGTACTCTGCTTCTTGCTCTTCCAGTCTACTGCTCCTCTATTAATGACAAAGACATAACCCATCTGAGACTTCGTATCATCTTTATCAGTTTGAAAGGACGCATCGCAGAAACCTGTAACACCAAGTTCTGCATCTGGATTTCCCCCATACACTAGAAACATCTCTTTTGTATTCCTCAAATACTTAAGAATGTTCTTAACAGCATGCCAGTGGAGTTCACCTGGGTTCTGTTGATAACGACTGGTCATATTTTGTGCAAACGCCACATCTAGCCTTGTGCATCTTACTGCATACATGATAGATCCTACTGCTGAAGCATATGGAACTTTTCTCATGTGTGCTACCTCTTCAGGTGTTGAAGCACATAGTTTGCTACTTAAGCCATGTTCTACTTGCATTGGCAAATATCCCTTCTTAGAATTTTGCATATTGAATCTCTTCAATATTTTATCAATGTAAGCACTTTGGCTTAATCCAATCAACCGCTTTGATCTATCTCTGTAGATTTTTATTCCAAGGATGTATGCTGCTTTTCCTAAATCCTTCATAGAAAAACATTTACCCAGATAGGACTTAACCTCATTAAGGCTTGGTATATGATTTCCCATGATCAATATGTCATCGACATATAGGATAAGGAAAGTAACATTACTCCCACTAGCTTTGTGATATACACATGGCTCATCAAAATTCTAAGTAAATCCAAACCTTTTGATTTCTTCATCAAATTTCATATTCCATTGTCGTGATGCTTGCTTCAATCCATGAATGGATCTTTGAAGTTTGCATACACGGTTTGGAAATTCTGGATTCACAAACCCTTCAGGCTGCGCCATATAGATGTCTTCATCTAGGCGACCATTTAAGAAGGCAGTTTTGACATCCATTTGCCAAATCTCATAGTCATAGTATGCCGCTATAGCTATGAGAATTCTAATAGCTCTAATGTCAGCTATAGGAGAAAAAGTCTCCTCGTAGTCAACACCATATGTTTGGGTAAAGCCTTTAGTTACCAAACGAGCTTTATAGGTGTGTACATTGCCATCCATGTCAGTTTTCTTCTTGAAGAGCCACTTACTCCCAACTACCTTAGCATTAGGAGGAAGGTCTACTTCAATCCAGACTTCGTTGTCTCTCATGGATTGCATTTCCCCATTCATAGCAACATGCCATTTATCCTTTTCAGGACTATTAATGGCAGCCCTATAACTAGTAGGTTCATCAAGATCCCCTAATATAGTTTCCTCACACTCTACGTTAAGACATAGACGCTCAGGAGCTTTCACAGTTCTTGCAGATCTGCAAATGGGAACCACTTCAACTTCAGGTAGAGGACCTAGACTTTCAGGTTCCACAGGAAGTGTGCTAGTGTTTTCAGAAGGTGATGTATCTTCTTGATCATTTTCAAGATCATAAACTCTCCCACTGAATTCTTGAGATATGAGATTCTTCTCAAAGAAATCTCCATACCTAGCTACAATGACTTTATTCTCTGGTGGAAAGTAAAAGTAGTAACCCTTTGTTTCCTTAGGGTATCCTACGAAGATACACTTAACAGATCTCTGTTGGAGTTTATCTGGTAAGTCAAGTTTAACAAACGCCTCACAACCCCAGACCTTTAAGTAAGAAAAGTTGGGAGCTTTTCCAGTCCATAATTCATATGGAGTCTTATCAACCTTCTTAGTTGGAACCATATTCAATATGCGAACAGCAGTTTCAAGGGCATAGTCCCAAAAGGATAAGGGAAGAGTTGTAAGATTAAACATAGATCGCACCATATCTAGCAATGTACGATTTCTCCTTTCAGATACACCATTTTGCTGTGGAGTATAAGGAGATGTGAGTTGCTGGACAATTCCACACTCAGCTAGATAATCTTTAAACTCTTGGCTTAAATATTCACCACCTCTATCAGATCGAAGAGCCTTAATATTCTTACCGAGTTGTAATTCTACTTCACTTTTGAAAACCTTGAATGCCTCAAAGACTTCATGTTTATGTTTAAGTAAATAAACATAACCATAACGACTGTAATCATCCGTGAAGGTTAAGAAGTAGCTAGCACCGCGTTTTGACACATGTCTAAGTGGACCGCTGATGAGTGTCTAAATAATCATCATTTCTGTCACATTCAGACTGCAAAAACATTTAAAAACATGCAGTTATGCTTCAAAATTCAGAAATTATCATTGGATTGTGTTTTTATATGTTTCAGATGCAAAATGATTGAAAACAAGTGAAAACGAACAAAGTTTGCATAAATGGCAAGTCTAGTCCCTCGAATTTCAAAAGTTGTCAAAATTAGTCCCTGGGGTTTGAAAAATGACATTTATGGTCCCCGGGTGTTTTAAAATGGAAAATTATGTTTTATGGCCCTTGTGCTATTCATAATTGGAAAAATATGTCCTTTTGATAACTTTGGTGAAATTACAACTCAGCCCCTTCACAAATCAGAAAATACAAAAATGGTCCTTGTGATTAAACTACAAACCAACCGGACCCTATTTTAAAATAAACCCAAATCCTACCAAAAACAACAAAACCAGCCCATCCTAAACTAAACCCAAAGCCCAAACCCGACCCACCAACTTAAATAAATAAAAACCGGGTCAAACCCAGTCAAACCCACTCCTTCTGTTCATCTCCCTCCCAACTCCCTGATACACAAAACCAGGTGGTTTTGGCCACTTGCTACCACCACCTCACCCCCTTGCTGGCTACTCTACACCTCCACCTCAATCTCCCACCTACTTAGCTACTCACCAACGTGCCCTCATGACTCAGAAAAAAAACCAAAATCCCACTTGGCCATTTCCCGCCAAAACAAGATTGAAGGGTCCAGATTGAATTGATTTAATCCAATGATGGGGAAATGCTCAGAGGTCGACAAGGAAGCTTATGGGAGTAATATTTAAGAAGAAAAAGACAGAGAAAATGGGTGGTCACTGTTTTAGACCAAAAATTCAGTAGTGTAGTTTTTAAGTTAATTTTACTTTAGGTTAATTTGTAATCTCTTTTCAATGATAATTCTAGCATTTTCAGTTTTCAATTCCAAACCTTGTTCTTGATTTTCAGATTTCTAAAGTTATTCTTAAGTTTTTGCAAAATCCTGTGTTAAGCTATATTGTTGTTTCATTTATCTCATCAGCTCACTTAAGTTCCTAAAAATATAAAATAAAACAAGAAAAAGGCAGGATAGGACCAAATGGTCACCAAAAACTACCTATGCACTAGACTTGGGAATGCTATAGGAAGTTGCTCGAAATGGATGAGCAAGATGGGTTACTACCTAGCTTATCCTTGATAAGCTAGGAGCTTGTAGCTGCTTTGTTTACTCTTGGAACAAGTTAAGCTCAGTTGCCAATCTTCTTTGGCATTTTCTTGATTTTTCTAATTTTTGTTATTATTTGTTTAATCAGCTTAATTGTAATTTGTTAAAAAAGTCAAAACTCATTTTAACTTCTTGTAATTATTCACTGCTATGATTTTAGTGATCAAAGTCACTCATATCAGTTATATAGTTTTTAAAGTTGCTTGTTCTAGTCTTATCATAACTTATTATTGCAATTTCAGTCAGTATAATAGGATCAAAACTCACCAAAGTCAACTTTTCAAAATCTGCATAAAGTCAAAAATAGGGTTTAAACCCAGTTTCTGGTACCTGATCTAGGGTCAAATTGGACATGCAACTGATGTCATAATTTGGGCATTTTCAGTTTGGAGATACCCAGTAGTACTAGGTATCTTTTGCCCCCCTTAGTTTTCATTTCCTAGCTTAATAGGCTGCTCAAAACTGCTCTGCAAGTAGCTTATTTTTCTGCTTTTTCTGTCACAAGTGCAGTTGCACTTTTCTTCTTTTTTGCTTATTTCTCTTGTTTATTTGTGATATTTCAGTTGTTTTAAGTTTAATATAGCATGTTAATCAGTTCCTGAACTTTTTGTAATTTTTAGTTAAGTTTTGCTTATTTTTGGCTTATTAGCAAACTGCTTATCTGCCTAAAACAGCTTTTTAGGGTTAGATAAGTTTTGCTTTTATTTTTCCTAGATTTTTAATATTATTTTAGAATTATTTGAATTTTTTTAGATTTTTCTGTTTTTAGTTTCTATTTTTAAATCATTTTAATAGTTTAAATTAGTTTTTAAATCATAATAAATAGAATATTAATCAGAAAAATATAATTTTAATTTTCAAAATTTTATTTTATTAAGTAGAATATAGGAAAAATATAATTATCTCTGTAGACCTTAGGAAAAATAAAATAGAAAATAAGTGATAGCTTCTATTTAATAGATTTTATCGTTTTAATTTTTTTAATTAAGAACTTTTCATTTTTATAATTTTCTTAGCTTATTTTCACCTCATAATATTTATAGAAAAAGTTTTAGATTTTTCTTTGTTCATTTAGTATTTATTATAAATTAAAATAGTTTAAAAAGTAATTAAATAGTTTTTAATTAATAATAAATATATAAATAGTCTAATAATTTATTTTCTTTTTCCAATAATTTTCTTTTATTATTAGGATTGTAAAAATATAATTTTCATATCCGTAGGCCTTTTATTTATCAAATCTCACGTTTTATTTCGTACGTTTACGTAAATTTAAATTAAACGTACGTGTTTTTAGATTTTAGACGTTTCTAACTATTTTGCTTTCACGTACTTGTTCATATAGCTTATTTAAGCTATTTTATTTTATTCCTTAGTGTAAATCACTTTTACCCCTTTTCCGTTCAATTTCACCTGATCACAGATTCGTTTTATTTCAGTTTACACACCTCGCTGGGACTTAACGACCCGGGGATACACTAAACTCCTTTGGTAAATTGCATTGTGCCCTAGATTGTTTGAATCTTGTTGACCATTTACTTGGTCAGTATTAGGTGACCGTTTGGGGCCGATCAAATTTTGGCGCCGCTGCCGGGGAGGTGTGCTGCGTACTACGAATTTGAAGTATCAGTGATTGTTGAATATACACCCATTGTATATTTACCATCTTTGTTCATATTTCCTTATTTTCATAAAAATCAAAATAATCGTGAAGTTAATTCGTTTGACTAAACGATTACCAAAAACATTTTTATTCAAGTTTTCAACGAACACAAAAAACTAAAAAATATTCATCTTTACCCTCTTACCCTTTTTGATTCTTTATCCCTTTACCCTCTATCCATTTGATTCTAAAACTTCTTATACCTTTCTTCTATGGCGTCTCTCGGCTACAAATGTTTTGATTGTAAAAGCCCGTTGATTGACAGCCTTCATTGTCCTAAGTGTAAGTGTGAGCGGTGTGGAAAGCATGCACCAAAAGGATCATGTTATTGGTGTGAAGTAACCCTCGAAAGGGAGCTTAATTCCATCAATGATTCTCAAAGTCCTTCCGACTACCCTCCACAGCCCGAGATACGTGCTATTAATGACAAACCGTCGAGAATCGATCCTAACCTTTCAGGACTTACGGTTAAAAGTTTGTCAAGCAAACGTACAGAACTTAGAACAGTGACTAAAAAGAACGACTTACCTAATCTTCACGTTTATCAAAAACAAAAACCAGAGACCATAACGGAAGTGGTGGAAATTCCTAGCTCTCAGAACACACCACTTGTCCCACCTCCGGATTTTATTCCTTGTGTCGGTTGTGGTGAGTCGCTTTTCGGTTTGCCATGTCGTTGGTGTACATGTGAACAATGTGGTAATGATATTCGAGACGGAAGTTGTTTGTTTTGTGGTTCGAGGAATTCATTTTCTTATGATCCTAATCCGAACTCATTCAACGACTCTTCAAATTTTTCCAACTACCCATCACATTCATACGAGCAAGAATCATGTTATCCAAATCTCAATGATGCATCGTATCAAAATACACCAAACTTTTCTTGTGAGTATTGTGGAGGTCCACATTTTAGCTCTGATTGTCAAGCAAGGAATCCATTTCCTTGTAACAGTTATGACTATTCGTGTCAAGACCAACCTCCACAGTACCAAATGTTTCAAGCAACTCCTCAACAAACTGAACAAGATTTTTTTCTAAAGACTCTAGAGTCATTAAAAGAAATGAATGAGGAGTTGGCTAATATACCGTTTCATAATGCGCCAAGTTCTTCTTGTGCATATTGTGGGGATCCTCATGATGATGATCAATGTCAACCTTCCGGTTTTGACACATCCACACCCCCACAATTTCCACTCATTCCATATTCTCGTGGAAAAGCTATGGCAGAATCATTTGCCATAGACAATCCTCATGAAAAGAGTATGGAAGAATTACTTGCTGAGCAAAGAGCAGCTAAAACACGTGCCAATTTCTGCAATGCTGCTCTTATCGATGACGATGATGACAGTGATGATGAAGATATCGTTGATATTCTTCAAAAATATTCATCAAGTTCATCAGTTGAGATTCCTTTCGTGGAAATACAGGGAGAAAAGAGCATGATGGAATTACTAGCAGAAGAACAAATGGAATTTGTAAAATCCATGTATGCTAGTCCTTCTCAACTCCCTCAGTCAGCTGTTATCGCACCCGAAGTTCCCACTAATTCTCTTATTATGGGGGACGAGCATCTTGACACTATTCCTGAAAAGGAATCGGACGAATTCATAAAGTCTAGTGTTGAGAACCTTGTCCCAATCCCAAGTGAGTCACAGGGAATTCTTGATCATGTGTGTGATATCCCTTCCCCTCTTGAGTGTTCAAAAGATCATTTTGAGACTTTCTCCGATTCTAACGATGAATATACATCTTATGGAGAAGTTGAGTATGTTGAGGCATCACTGCCCCATTCTGATGTTGACCCTCTTCTTGAGGAGTTTACTGATGAACTTACTCACATTGATCCACTTCCATCAGGAAGTGATGATGATCTCTTTGATTTCGAATCCAATCTGGAAGAAATCGAAAGTCTCTTATATCATGATCCATCACTCAATTCTTATCCCAACCCCGAGCTTAGTGATTCACATACTGATGCAAATTCTTTATCTTGTGGAGACATCAGTCATGTTGAGGAACTACCTTCTGAGCTCGTCAGTCCAAAAGAGAATATTGATCATCTTGTTCCCAAAGCATTCAAAACATCTTTCACTAATCCTCTGTTTGAATTCGAATCTGAATTCACTTTAATTTCTGATAATCCACTCTTTGATATTCAGAACGAGGTAGGTGATGATTCCATAATAGAACAAGGGTTCACAAATTTACATCACGTGAATGATTCTCTTTACGAGGAGTTCTCCTTTGAACTCACTCATATCATATTGATGAGTGTCTAAATACTCATCATTTTTACCTAATCTGAGCTGCCAAAACATCCAAAAACACTCAGAAATGCATCATAATACTGAAATTATCCCAAAATGGTGTTTTATATGTTTCAGATGCAAAATGTTTAAAAACAGTTGAAAAACGAACAAAGTTTGCATAATTGGCAGTTTCAGTCCCTCAACTTTTAAAAGTTGTCAAATCTAGTCCCTGAAGGTTTTAAATAAATGAAAAGTCAACTTAAGTCCATGGGAAACCAAAAATATTCAAAAATAGTCCCTGGATAAAAGTTTACACAACTTGGCAACTTTTACCCCTCAAGTATCAAAATTGGCAAAAATAGTCCCTGGGTATTATAAAATTTGAAATTTCACAAAATACCCTTGTACTATGCATGAACTTACAAATTGGAACACTTTTGATAACTTTTGGGAATTTACAAAACAAGTCCCTCTAAAATCCAAAATTTACATTTTAGGTCCCTAAAGTTTTAAAATGATAAAAAAATACAACTTTGGTCCTTGTGTAATTATTTTATGGCAGGTTTAGTCCTTTGAAGATATTTTGGAAAGATGACAACTCAGCCCTCAACTATTCAGTAATTACAAGTTTGGTCCCTATGATTTAATAAACCTAAATCCGGATCTAAACTAAACCCAAAATAAATAAACCAACCCACTACCCAATCCTATCTACTAAACCCAAAATCCAAATCCCTTAACTAAACCCAGTCCATGTCCTAGCCCAACACCAAAAAGCCCATTTCATTTTTAAACTAAGACGGGGTCAAACCAATGTTTGACCCGTATCTTCTTCTTCATTAAACCGCCAAAACCAATACCAGTTACTCACTCCCCCAGCTCACCCAAAACAACCACCCACCTCATCCCCCCTCCTCAACACTCCACCTAACATGCCAAAACCAATTAATGCATCCCTCCCACTCCCCACTAACCAAATCAGAAGAAATAGTCAAAAGTCACTTTTCCCGCCAATTTTCCAAGTGGACGAACAAGATCAAATTAGAGCAATTGGATGGTGAGGATTTGTTCAGGATGTCGATAGAGGATTATCCCAGCTTTAATTTATGTATATATAGTGTGTAATGTAGTCAAAATAAAATAAGTAGGTAATTAGCATAATTCGTATTTTTCATTCCTAGTAGTGTACTTTGTAATTTCAAATTTCATCAATCAATACAAGTTAATTCTAGTGTATTTGTTGTTGTTTTTGATTATTTATCATTAGTTACTTAAAATTCCAAGTTTTCTTATTTCCCTGTGTACTGAGAATTAGAAACCTAATAAGTAGTGTATAAAATAGCTTCTTAGCTGTTTTTAATAGCTTATATAAGCTTCTTATAGCTTATTGTAAGTTATTTGTAGTATAAACATGTTCTGAATTCAAGATTGGAAGAAAGTCAATGAAAGTCAAACTTGGAGGTCAATAAGCTATTTCTGGTGGATAAGCTAGTTCAGGAAGCTTCTCTGGGTTATCTAGCTTGTTTTTGACAAGCTTGACTGGTCCTTGGTTCCTTGTTCTTTGTGCATCAGTTCATATCAGTTGTAAGCTTTTCTAAATTTTTGGCATTATTTCCATATCACTGTGCTTGTGCTTATTAATGGCTTATTGTTAGTGTTATAAGCTATTTGTTAGTTTCTGAGTGTATTTGATTATCCTTGTCAGTAGTTTAATAAACTTTTCATTACTTTGCTAAAAATCATATAAAAAGCCAAAAATAGTCCAATCTAGTATTGCTTAATATATTGCTTAAATCTGTATCAAAAGTTGTTCATTAGTGTTACTATAAGCTATTGAGTCAATAATATATAAGGTTTTAATTTGAAATTTGGTTTTTCCTTTGTTAAATCCAAATCAGTCAATCCTTAAGGACTGTTTGGTATTTAACTGTCAATAGGTTAAAATAGCTTTGTACTGTAGATTGGTCATTTGATCAACTTTGCATCAGCTTATTGTAGCCATAGAAAGCTGTTTTCAAAGTCTCTTAAGCAATTTAACTAGTTTTAGCCATTTTGAACCATTTGTGGTCATATTGGACTGCCAAGAGATCAAATAAGCTCATACAAGCTCTAAGCTTGTTTTGGCCACTTCCTTGGTAGTTTTGAGTCCCATTTGGTCTACTTAGTTCATTCACAAAACACCAAAACCCTTGTGCACACTTCTGTGCATTTCTGTGCAACACAGACAAAATCAGCAGACCCATGGTTCTGAGTTGCTGATCTAGCCTTCAATTGGACATCAATTGGGATGATCATGATGGGGCTTTTGTGATTTTTAGATAGCTCATAAGCCAAGCTAACTTTTGCCCCCAAAATATGGCATCTCAGTAGCTTATTCAAGTGCTTAAATTGCCCTTAAAGTTTGCCTGATTTCTGAGTTTCTGTCTTGGAATTCCATAGCAGCCAAGTGCTTAATTGTTAAATCTCTTGTGCTTATTTGCAATTTTCAGTTGTTTTAAGCTTATTTAAGTCTATTTAGCTTGTCCTGATCAGTTGGTAAACTTTAGTGCTTTTTAGCTTATTTTTGGCTTATTAGCTTATTGCTTATTAGCCCAAATCTGCTTTTTAGGCTTAGCCAGCTTCCATTTTTATTTTTCTTATCTTTCTAATATTATTTTAGAATTATCTGTAAATTTTCATAATTTTCTGAATAGTTTTAATATTTTTAATAATTTTAATTAGTTTTTAATAGTATTTAAATCATAATAAATAGAATATTAATCAGAAAAATATAATTCCAATTTTCATAATTTTCTTTTGTCATTTTTAATCTAGGAAAAATATAAAAATATTTTTAGGTCATAAGAAAAATCAAAAATAGAAATAAAGTGATAGCTTCTATTTAATAGAATTTATCTTTTTAAATTTTAATTAAGTAATTTTCATTTTTATAATTTTCTTAGCTTTTATTTACTTAGTAATATTTTTAGAAAAAGTTTCATATTTTTCTTAGTCCATTTAGTATTTTTTATGAATTTAAATAGTTTAATTAGTAATTAAATAATAAATAATTAATAATAATTAAATAAAAAGTGTAGAAAAATATAATTTAAGTTTTTAAATAAGTTTTAAGTTATTTTACATTTTTAGGATATAAATTTTATAAATTTCAGTTTTTGTCCCGTTTTAGCTTTTCCGTTACGCTTCTGTAATTTATTTATTCGCGTTTAAATTTATTGTGCATATCTGTTTTCAATTGTTATTTAGAATTGTTAAATAAAGCAAAATCCAAAAATATCTGAATCATCAATCACTTTAATCCTAGCTTTGCACAGTTTTCCATTCACACCTCGTTGGGAAACGACCCAGGTGATCACTTGCCTGGTTTCACACACTACACACGAGCATCCAGTTCCGAGTCTGCATTTGTTTAAATATAAGTGTTGGTTCGGGGCGGATCAAATTTTGGCGCCGCTGCCGGGGAGGTGTGCTGCGACTGTTGTGTAAGTTTTAGCGATTAGTGATCTGAGACCCTTCTATCAGAAGTTCCTATTTCCCAAAAACCATATAAAAATACAAAAATATTTTTCTTTTCTTTTCTATATATATTATTATTAATATTATCATATAAAAAATAAAAACACCAAAAATAATTTCCGTTTTCTTTGTTAATAATAAATAAACAATAAAATTTACCATCGAAAACCAAGACAGAGTACTACCTAACTGGGGGTACGACCATAATAAGTTTCCAAACCAAAGATTTAAAACTTGCCTTTGTATCACTTGCGAATATCGGCTCACCTTTAATTGATAAACAAACTCTAACGGAGGTTTTAGGATAGTCTGACATTAAATTGTCGGACTGAAAGAAGCGGGTTTTTAAGGAGCGTAATTGCCCACCTTTGCTTCTCCGCCACTCTGTGCGTTTATCTTTTAGAGAGCTACCGTACGCTTGTTGATTATTGGTTTAAGTTCACTTGTGTTTTGCTTCTGTCTTGTTTTAATTGGAATATTTTACTTAGTGCATGCGCACTCGTTCTTCCACGTCATCAAGCCCTTTACGTGAACTCGTAGAAATTCCGAGAAGACGTAATCGTAGACGTGCTGCCCAAACAGTCGAACCCGAGATTCGTACTGTTCCCACTGAAAATATGGCAGACGAACGCACCATGGCTGAAATGCTCCAGGCACCCACCGAGGGTTATGGAGATGCCATTGTTTTACCAGCCATTGATTTTGATCATTTTGAACTGAAAACACATCTGATTCAGCTCGTGTCCACAAACCAATTTCACGGGTTTGAACGAGAGGATCCTTACGCACACATTCGTTGGTTCAACAAACTGACTTCCACAATCAATTACAAAAATGTGCCGCAAACAGTGATCAAATTGATGCTATTTCCATTCTCACTTGAGGGGGCAGCCCGAATTTGGCTGGATAAAGAACCCCCTCGTTCCATTGAAACCTGGGAAGATCTCGTTAAGAAATTTGTAAATTATTTCTTCCCTCCATCAAAGACGACTAACCTAAAAAATGAAATTGCTGGTTTTCGTCAAGGTTTTGATGAAAATTTCGGAGAGGCATGGGACAGATTTAAAGATCTCCTAAGAAAATGCCCACATCACGATTTCAATGTGTTACAACAGATAAATACGTTTTATAATGGGTTGACCCAAAACGATCAAGATGCACTCAATGCAGCCTCCGGTGGCAATATCTTGAATCGTAAACCCAGAGAGGTGGTTGAAATTTGTGAAAATAAATCAAAAGTTCCTATTTCAAGAAACAAAGTGAATGTTCCTGTCACTCCTACTGCTTCTTCTTCATCCGGTAACTCCTCAGAGTTAGCCTTTTTAACGGATTCAATGCGTTGTATGATGAAAGAAATGAAAGAATTAAAAAGTGAGGTTCATAAACCGGAACAAATCAAAGCAATAAACAAAGTGTGTGAAACTTGTGGTGGCCCACATGCGTATTTTGATTGTCAAGCAACCGATGCTTCTCTTTACCCAGCTCCCGTAGCTGCAGTAAACCCAAATCAATACCGTCCGCATGCTGAGACTCAGTACCGAGCACAGAATGCTATGGTCCCACCGGGTTTTCCACCCGTGCCCAATCAGAATAATCAAAACCGCTTTGTTCAAAATCAGGGACAAAATTTTCACAATTCCCAAAATTTCAATCAAAACCGAGGTAAGAATCAGGGTAATTTTAACCAAAACCGTGGTCCAAATTTTAATCAAAACCAAGGTTCAAACCGAAATCAGACGTCCTCAGATGAGTTGCTTATGCAATTCATGAAAACTCAAGAGGAAACAAATAAGACACAACGTGAGACAAACCAGTTATTGGTTGCCCAATTAAACCAGATCAAAAAGTCTTTAACTGATATACCTTCTACCTCGGGAGGTCTCCCAAGTAACACTGTTGTCAACCCTAGGGGTGAACTCAAAGCTGTCAGTACACGTAGTGGTAAATCTCATGTTGAATTCAAGGTGATAAAGGACCCGGTACTTCCCACTAACAATGGAAGTGCTAAATACGTCCAGCCTTCGGTCATCCAACCTTCTGTCATCCAAAAATCTACACCCACAATTGCTCCTCAGCCGTCTAGAATCGATCCTACTCTTTCACGATTTACGGTTAAAAGTTTGTCAACCAAACTTAGTGAGCAAAGGTCAGCCAGATATTATTCCGAAATGCTCAATGCTGTTCCTGTCAGTGTACTTGATGAAAGTGATGATGATGAAGATACCACTTTCGTCAAAGCTATCACCACTCGGAGTGGTGCTTCTTATAAAGGGCCAGCTGGCCCTATTCCTCCTCCGTTATTTGAAATGGAAAAAGAGACGGAGGATACAACGGACAAAGTGCCAATTCCAAGCCCACAAAGTACAGCACATGTCTATCCTCCGGTTAGCCCTAAAAAGAAATCCAAACCAGGAGTTGTCTTTGAGACTCCTGAAGTCATTGCTCCTAAATCCAAACCTCACATTCCTTACCCATCGCGCTTAAATGAGCAAAAGCTCCGTGAGAAGGCTAGTCAACAAAATGATAAATTCTATCAAATCTTTAAAGAATTACATTTTGACATAAGCTTTGCGGATGCTACTATTCTGATGCCCAAATTTGCAGCAGCAATCAAACACTTGTTAAGCAACAAGGAAAAACTGATTGAAATGGCTAAAACTCCAGTAAATGAGAACTGCTCAGCGGTTATCTTGAAAAAGCTTCCGGAGAAGCTTGGAGATCCTGGAAAGTTTCTACTACCTTGTGTCTTTCCAGGAATGGTTGAATGTTATGCCTTAGCAGATCTAGGTGCAAGCATCAACCTGATGCCTCATTCAGTATGGAAGAAACTCTCTCTTCCGGCTCTTACTCCTACCTGCATGACTCTTGAGCTTGCAGATCGAACCATAACTCATCCCTGCGGCATTGCCGAAGATGTATTTGTGAAGATAGGAAAGTTCCATTTTCCAGCTGACTTTGTGGTTGTTGATTTCGATGCTGATCAAAAGGTTCCTCTAATTCTTGGAAGAGGATTCCTAAAAACGGGCCATGCTCTGATTGATGTATTTAAGCATGAGATTACTTTGCGTGTGGATAATGAAGCTGTTACTTTTAACCATGATCAAACATCGAGTTACTCCTCAAATTTTAATTCTGCTTCGGTTAACCGAATCGATGTCATTGACATTTCTTCAAAGGAGTACTCTCAAGAGAGTGTTGATTATTTTCATAATTCTGTGAGTGGGAATCCCACCACATCTTCTCAACATATCATAGCCGACTCTTCCCCTTCTCTCACTTCGGTTGAGGGAAGTGATCCCTTTTGGGATGAAGTCGATGCTTTTCTTGCTCTAGATAGTTCACCTCCGTATGAGGTTGATGAAAACTATCTTGATCCAGAGGGGGAAATTCTTTTTCTGGAAAATTTGTTAAACGAAGATTCATCTTCCCCTCTTCCACCAAAACAACTTCATAAAGAGAAAATCAAGTCAGTTGTAAAAACTGATAAATTTCCAGAGATCAAGTTTAAGGACTTGCCTCCTCCACTTGCAATTCTTGAGGAGGAAGTTCTTGTCTTAATTGCTATTCAGATCTCTCTTCTTCCCTTCACCTACCCGGTGATTTCCCCTATCCTTCACTCATTCGGGAGTGAGGATGTTACTTTTGACCCCGGCATTGTCCATCTAACATTAGTTTAAATGCCGGATTTCCTGGTCTCTTACTTCCCCATAAACTTTTAAAATTGCTTTTTCTCCCGGGCTTTTCAGGAACCCTTTATTACAGTTGACCGTTCACAAGCGGTTAGCTTGCGTGATAAACCTGATTGTTCGGGAGGAATCAGCTCAATTTGGGGTCGAGTCAAGCTAGCGACTCGGTTATCAAAAACAGTAGCAAAATATGGGTTTTCACCCGTGTCTCACCTTAGTGTGGGGGAGATTCCCCACATGTTGTAAATATGTATATTAAAAAAAAAAAAAAAAAAAAAAAAAAAGAAGAGAGAGAGGAATTTGCATGCCTTAACGGCTTAAATGCAAATTAAATAAAAATAAAATAAATAACTATATGAAATAAAAGGCTATTAGTATTTCCCTTTCACGTTCTAAGTGTTGGTTTAACAACCAGTTCTTTGAATATTGAGGGCAATATTCAGTTCTAAGTGTGGGGGGGAATTCTTGCGAATTTGATCAAATGTACCATCTAGTACCCCCATTTTAGCCAAAATTTAAAAAAAAAAAAAATTTTCTCACTTAGAACTCAAAAAATGGTTATCAGTCCGCCATGTCTAACCCACATAAGGATTGACTAATCCGAGAGCAAACGGCTCTTGGTAAAGATAAATCAAATCCGTTATGGCTTGCAATTTGCCCAAAATTGTATGGTATTCGACTCACCATATCTTCATAAGTGAAGAGTTGGCTAGCCCACAAGTTTATGGCTTGTGGTAAAGGCAAGTGGAAAAACCATAATTGGTAATCAGCTCACCAAAGATAATATTAATAATTTATCTAAGAGTTGGCTAGTCCAGAAGCAAACGGCTTCTGGTAAAGACAAATCAAAACCGTTGACAGCTTATGATTTGCTCAAAATCATTTGGTTATCATTGTACCAAGGTTCTTACTTGAACTGAAACAATTGGCTACTCCAGAAGTGATGGCTTTTGGTAAAGAGTCATTCAAATCCATTAAATCTTCATAAAATATTGCTAGGGACTAGCAATAGTTTAGTGTGGGGGATTGATGAGTGTCTAAATACTCATCATTTTTACCTAATCTGAGCTGCCAAAACATCCAAAAATACTCAGAAATGCATCATAATACTGAAATTATCCCAAAATGGTGTTTTATATGTTTCAGATGCAAAATGTTTAAAAACAGTTGAAAAACGAACAAAGTTTGCATAATTGGCAGTTTCAGTCCCTCAACTTTTAAAAGTTGTCAAATCTAGTCCCTGAAGGTTTTAAATAAATGAAAAGTCAACTTAAGTCCATGGGAAACCAAAAATATTCAAAAATAGTCCCTGGATAAAAGTTTACACAACTTGGCAACTTTTACCCCTCAAGTATCAAAATTGGCAAAAATAGTCCCTGGGTATTATAAAATTTGAAATTTCACAAAATACCCTTGTACTATGCATGAACTTACAAATTGGAACACTTTTGATAAATTTTGGGAATTTACAAAACAAGTCCCTCTAAAATCCAAAATTTACATTTTAGGTCCCTAAAGTTTTAAAATGATAAAAAAATACAACTTTGGTCCTTGTGTAATTATTTTATGGCAGGTTTAGTCCTTTGAAGATATTTTGGAAAGATGACAACTCAGCCCTCAACTATTCAGTAATTACAAGTTTGGTCCCTATGATTTAATAAACCTAAATCCGGATCTAAACTAAACCCAAAATAAATAAACCAACCCACTACCCAATCCTATCTACTAAACCCAAAATCCAAATCCCTTAACTAAACCCAGTCCATGTCCTAGCCCAACACCAAAAAGCCCATTTCATTTTTAAACTAAGACGGGGTCAAACCAATGTTTGACCCGTATCTTCTTCTTCATTAAACCGCCAAAACCAATACCAGTTACTCACCCCCCAGCTCACCCAAAACCACCATCCACCTCATCCCCCCTCCTCAACACTCCACCTAACATGCCAAAACCAATTAATGCATCCCTCCCACTCCCCACTAACCAAATCAGAAGAAATAGTCAAAAGCCACTTTTCCCGCCAATTTTCCAAGTGGACGAACAAGATCAAATTAGAGCAATTGGATGGTGAGGATTTGTTCAGGATGTCGATAGAGGATTATCCCAGCTTTAATTTATGTATATATAGTGTGTAATGTAGTCAAAATAAAATAAGTAGGTAATTAGCATAATTCGTATTTTTCATTCCTAGTAGTGTACTTTGTAATTTCAAATTTCATCAATCAATACAAGTTAATTCTAGTGTATTTGTTGTTGTTTTTGATTATTTATCATTAGTTACTTAAAATTCCAAGTTTTCTTATTTCCCTGTGTACTGAGAATTAGAAACCTAATAAGTAGTGTATAAAATAGCTTCTTAGCTGTTTTTAATAGCTTATATAAGCTTCTTATAGCTTATTGTAAGTTATTTGTAGTATAAACATGTTCTGAATTCAAGATTGGAAGAAAGTCAATGAAAGTCAAACTTGGAGGTCAATAAGCTATTTCTGGTGGATAAGCTAGTTCAGGAAGCTTCTCTGGGTTATCTAGCTTGTTTTTGACAAGCTTGACTGGTCCTTGGTTCCTTGTTCTTTGTGCATCAGTTCATATCAGTTGTAAGCTTTTCTAAATTTTTGGCATTATTTCCATATCACTGTGCTTGTGCTTATTAATGGCTTATTGTTAGTGTTATAAGCTATTTGTTAGTTTCTGAGTGTATTTGATTATCCTTGTCAGTAGTTTAATAAACTTTTCATTACTTTGCTAAAAATCATATAAAAAGCCAAAAATAGTCCAATCTAGTATTGCTTAATATATTGCTTAAATCTGTATCAAAAGTTGTTCATTAGTGTTACTATAAGCTATTGAGTCAATAATATATAAGGTTTTAATTTGAAATTTGGTTTTTCCTTTGTTAAATCCAAATCAGTCAATCCTTAAGGACTGTTTGGTATTTAACTGTCAATAGGTTAAAATAGCTTTGTACTGTAGATTGGTCATTTGATCAACTTTGCATCAGCTTATTGTAGCCATAGAAAGCTGTTTTCAAAGTCTCTTAAGCAATTTAACTAGTTTTAGCCATTTTGAACCATTTGTGGTCATATTGGACTGCCAAGAGATCAAATAAGCTCATACAAGTTCTAAGCTTGTTTTGGCCACTTCCTTGGTAGTTTTGAGTCCCATTTGGTCTACTTAGTTCATTCACAAAACACCAAAACCCTTGTGCACACTTCTGTGCATTTCTGTGCAACACAGACAAAATCAGCAGACCCATGGTTCTGAGTTGCTGATCTAGCCTTCAATTGGACATCAATTGGGATGATCATGATGGGGCTTTTGTGATTTTTAGATAGCTCATAAGCCAAGCTAACTTTTGCCCCCAAAATATGGCATCTCAGTAGCTTATTCAAGTGCTTAAATTGCCCTTAAAGTTTGCCTGATTTCTGAGTTTCTGTCTTGGAATTCCATAGCAGCCAAGTGCTTAATTGTTAAATCTCTTGTGCTTATTTGCAATTTTCAGTTGTTTTAAGCTTATTTAAGTCTATTTAGCTTGTCCTGATCAGTTGGTAAACTTTAGTGCTTTTTAGCTTATTTTTGGCTTATTAGCTTATTGCTTATTAGCCCAAATCTGCTTTTTAGGCTTAGCCAGCTTCCATTTTTATTTTTCTTATCTTTCTAATATTATTTTAGAATTATCTGTAAATTTTCATAATTTTCTGAATAGTTTTAATATTTTTAATAATTTTAATTAGTTTTTAATAGTATTTAAATCATAATAAATAGAATATTAATCAGAAAAATATAATTCCAATTTTCATAATTTTCTTTTGTCATTTTTAATCTAGGAAAAATATAAAAATATTTTTAGGTCATAAGAAAAATCAAAAATAGAAATAAAGTGATAGCTTCTATTTAATAGAATTTATCTTTTTAAATTTTAATTAAGTAATTTTCATTTTTATAATTTTCTTAGCTTTTATTTACTTAGTAATATTTTTAGAAAAAGTTTCATATTTTTCTTAGTCCATTTAGTATTTTTTATAAATTTAAATAGTTTAATTAGTAATTAAATAATAAATAATTAATAATAATTAAATAAAAAGTGTAGAAAAATATAATTTAAGTTTTTAAATAAGTTTTAAGTTATTTTACATTTTTAGGATATAAATTTTATAAATTTCAGTTTTTGTCCCGTTTTAGCTTTTCCGTTACGCGTCTGTAATTTATTTATTCGCGTTTAATTTTATTGTGCATATCTGTTTTCAATTGTTATTTAGAATTGTTAAATAAAGCAAAATCCAAAAATATCTGAATCATCAATCACTTTAATCCTAGCTTTGCACAGTTTTCCATTCACACCTCGTTGGGAAACGACCCAGGTGATCACTTGCCTGGTTTCACACACTACACACGAGCATCCAGTTCCGAGTCTGCATTTGTTTAAATATAAGTGTTGGTTCGGGGCGGATCAAATTTTGATATCATATCTCCGCCGGAGTATGATAACTTCCACTTTGATCTAGACAAAGAAAATCTTTGTGTTCCGGAGGGAGATGTTCTCAACACTGAGAATTTGATTAATATCAAAATTCCATCCCTCCCACCCAAAATATGTATTGATCAAATGAGCTTAAATGATGAGATTCATGATCCAGAAATCATGAATTCTCCTTCTGATGATGATGAGTTAGTCATGATTTTTATCATGACTTTCTTTCTTTTCTTCACCTACACGGTGACTTCTCCTGTTCTTCACTCCTTCAGGAATGAAGACACTATCTTTGACCCCGGCATTTTCATTTATCATTTGTGAGCCGGGTCTCTGTGTATATCTCATCGGTGTGGAACTTTCACGTACTTCAATAATTATCCAATCATCTTGAATGAAAATCCGATGGAGATGGTTTCTTCCACTTGCTTCCCCATGAACAAATGAATGCGGGGTCGAGTCAAGCTGAGTGACTCGGTGAACAAAAATATTAGCTCACCATATGGGTTTTCACCCATGTCTCTGACTTCTTTCTCTTTTCTAACACCTAAGTGTGGGGGAGATGCCCACATGCTGTATATATGTAAGTTTTCAAGTAAAAAAAAATAAAAAATAAAATAAAATAAAAATGTGTGTATATATAATATAATGGCTATTAGTATTGCCTTTTTACGTTCTAAGTGTCGGCATAACAACCGGTACTTTGAATATTGAGGGCAATATTCAGTTCTAAGTGTGGGGGGGAATTCTGGCGAATTTTGTCACATTGTACCTTCTAGTGCCCTATTCCCCCATTTTGGCCAAAATTTTAAAATTTTTTCTCACTTAGAACGTAATAAATGGTTATCAGTCCGCCATGTCTAACCCAAATAAGGATTGGCTAATCCAGGAGCAAACGACTCTTGGTAAAGATAAATCAAATCCGTTTATGGCTTGCAATTTGCCAAAAATTGTATGGTATTCGACTCACCATATCTTTATAAGTGAAGAGTTGGCTAGCCCGCAAGGTTATGGCTTGTGGTAAAGGCATTGGAAAACCATAATTGGTAATCAGCTCACCAAAGATAATAGTTGTAATTTATCTAAGAGTTGGCTAGTCCAGAAGCAAACGGCTTCTGGTAAAGACAAATCAAAACCGTTGACAGCTGATGATTTGCTCAAAATCATTTGGTTATCAGTGTACCAAAGTATCACATACTAAAACATTGGCTACTCCAGAAGTAATGGCTATCTGGTAAAGAGTAAAATCCATTAAACTTTCAAAAAGGATTGCTAGGGACTAGCAATAGTTTAGTGTGGGGGATTGATGAGTGTCTAAATACTCATCATTTCTGTCACATTTAGACTGCAAAAACATTTAAAAACATGCAGTTATGCTTCAAAATTCAGAAATTATCATTGGATTGTGTTTTTATATGTTTCAGATGCAAAATGATTGAAAACAAGTGAAAACGAACAAAGTTTGCATAAATGGCAAGTCTAGTCCCTCAAATTTTAAAAGTTGTCAAAATTAGTCCCTGGGGTTTGAAAAATGACATTTATGGTCCCCGGGTGTTTTAAAATGGAAAATTATGTTTTATGGCCCTTGTGCTATTCATAATGGGCAAAATATGTCCTTTTGATAACTTTGGTGAAATTACAACTCAGCCCCTTCATAAATCAGAAAATACAAAAAATGGTCCTTGTGATTAAACTACAAACCAACCGGACCCTATTTTAAAATAAACCCAAATCCTACCCAAAACAACAAAACCAGCCCATCCTAAACTAAACCCAAAGCCCAAACCCGACCCACCAACTTAAATAAATAAAAACCGGGTCAAACCCAGTCAAACCCACTCCTTCTGTTCATCTCCCTCCCAACTCCCTGATACACAAAACCAGGTGGTTTTGGCCACTTGCTACCACCACCTCACCCCCTTGCTGGCTACTCTACACCTCCACCTCAATCTCCCACCTACTTAGCTACTCACCAACGTGCCCTCATGACTCAGAAAAAAAAACCAAAATCCCACTTGGCCATTTCCCGCCAAAACAAGATTGAAGGGTCCAGATTGAATTGATTTAATTCAATGATGGGGAAATGCTCAGAGGTCGACAAGGAAGCTTATGGGAGTAATATTTAAGAAGAAAAAGACAGAGAAAATGGGTGGTCACTGTTTTAGACCAAAAATTCAGTAGTGTAGTTTTTAAGTTAATTTTAGTTTAGGTTAATTTGTAATCTCTTTTCAATGATAATTCTAGCATTTTCAGTTTTCAATTCCAAACCTTGTTCTTGATTTTCAGATTTCTAAAGTTATTCTTAAGTTTTTGCAAAATCCTGTGTTAAGCTATATTGTTGTTTCATTTATCTCATCAACTCACTTAAGTTCCTAAAAATATAAAATAAAACAAGAAAAAGGCAGGATAGGACTAAATGGTCACCAAAAACTACCTATGCACTAGACTTGGGAATGCTATAGGAAGTTGCTCGAAATGGATGAGCAAGATGGATTACTACCTAGCTTATCCTTGATAAGCTAGGAGCTTGTAGCTGCTTTGTTTACTCTTGGAACAAGTTAAGCTCAGTTGCCAATCTTCCTTGGCATTTTCTTGATTTTTCTAAATTTTTGTTATTATCTGTTTAATCAGCTTAATTGTAATTTGTTACTGTTTGTTCATGTTTATTTTAGCCTATATAAGTTTAGAACTCGGATTCAAGGTTTAACTTTTGCATTTGCTTCATAACTGAGTTAATACTAGTTTTAAAGGGGTGTTTGGATTCGTTGAGTTCTTGGACTCACAGCTTGTTTTTGTTGTTGCATTTAGTTTTTACAGGTCACAATAGGATAATATTAGGTAGTCAAGTCATAAAATCCATAGTATTTTTGTTAAAAAAGTCAAAACTCATTTTAATTTCTTGTAATTATTCACTGCTAGGATTTTAGTGATCAAAGTCACTCATATCAGTTATATAATTGTTAAAGTTGCTTGTTCTAGTCTTATCATAACTTATTATTGCAATCTCAGTCAGTATAATAGGATCAAAACTCACCAAAGTCAACTTTTCAAAATCTGCATAAAGTCAAAAATAGGGTTTAAACCCAGTTTCTGGTACCTGATCTAGGGTCAAATTGGACATGCAATTGATGTCATAATTTGGGCATTTTCAGTTTGGAGATACCCAGTAGTACTAGGTATCTTTTGCCCCCCTTAGTTTTCATTTCCTAGCTTAATAGGCTGCTTAAAACTGCTCTGCAAGTAGCTTATTTTTCTGCTTTTTCTGTCACAAGTGCAGTTGCACTTTTCTTATTTTTTGCTTATTTCTCTTGTTTATTTGTGATATTTTAGTTGTTTTAAGTTTAATATAGCATGTTAATCAGTTCCTGAACTTTTTGTAATTTTTAGTTAAGTTTTGCTTATTTTTGGCTTATTAGCAAACTGCTTATCTGCCCAAAACAGCTTTTTAGGGTTAGATAAGTTTTGCTTTTATTTTTCCTAGCTTTTTAATATTATTTTAGAATTACTTGAATTTTTTCAGATTTTTCTGTTTTCAGTTTCTATTTTTAAATCATTTTAATAGTTTAAATTAGTTTTTAAATCATAATAAATAGAATATTAATCAGAAAAATATAATTTTAATTTTCAAAATTTTATTTTATTAAGTAGAATATAGGAAAAATATAATTATCTCTTTAGACCTTAGCAAAAATAAAATAGAAAATAAGTGATAGCTTCTATTTAATAGATTTTATCTTTTTAATTTTTTTAATTAAGAACTTTTCTTTTTTATAATTTTCTTAGCTTATTTTCACCTCATAATATTTATAGAAAAAGTTTTAGATTTTTCTTTGTTCATTTAGTATTTATTATAAATTAAAATAGTTTAAAAAGTAATTAAATAGTTTTTAATTAATAATAAATATATAAATAGTCTAATAATTTATTTTCTTTTTCCAATAATTTTCTTTTATTATTAGGATTGTAAAAATATAATTTTCATATCCGTAGGCCTTTTATTTATCAAATCTCACGTTTTATTTCGTACATTTACGTAAATTTAAATTAAACGTACGCGTTTTTAGATTTTAGACGTTTCTAACTATTTTGCTTTCACGTACTTGTTCATATAGCTTATTTAAGCTATTTTCTTTTATTCCTTAGTGTAAATCACTTTAACCCCTTTTCCGTTCAATTTCACCTGATCACAGATTCATTTTATTTCAGTTTACACACCTCGCTGGGACTTAACGACCCGGGGATTCACTAAACTCCTCTGCTAAATTGTATTGTGCCCTAGATTGTTTGACTCTTGTTGACCATTTACTTGGTCAGTATTAGGTGACCGTTTGGGGCCGATCAACCGCACACATCAGTATGTAATAATCCAAGTAGATCTGTAGCCCTTTCCAGTTGATGTGAAAAAGGTTTCCTTGTCATCTTCCCAGATATGCAAGATTCGCATTTATCAAATGATTCATCATTGATATTTTGCAAAAGCCCATCATGTTGCAGCCTTTCCATGCGTTTCTTGCCAATATGTGCAAGACGATAGTGCCAAAGATAAGATGAATCCAAGTCTGACTTGATTCTCTTATTGCTAATGCTATACATAGAATTATTTCTATTGGACACATGATTCTCCATGTCAATTTCAAACACACCATTTATTGGAATTGCATTAAAGTAAAAAACATTATTTAAAGAAACCAAAATTCCATTATTAGTAAATGTGTGAACAAAACCATTATCCTTTAACAAAGAAACTGAAATGACACCCCTAATGATAGAAGGTGCATAATGAAAATTATTCAAAACTAGTATTAAACCCGAAGGTAAGACTAAATCGAATGTCCCTATGGCTTCAACAGCTGCACGTATTCCATTGCCTACGTACAAGTAGCTTTCTCCATAGGCTAGCTTCCTTGCTCCTCTAAGTCCCTGTGATGTGTTACAAATATGAGTACCACATCCCGTATCATATACCTAGGAATTATACTTACGAGGAAAAGAAAATAATTCAATCATAAAAATACCTGAAGTGCTCGCGACATTCCCAGCCTTCTTATTTTTATTCAAACGTAACTCCTCTGGAAGCAATGGACAGTTCCTCTTCCAATGTCCTGGAGTGTTGCAGTGGTGACAAGCAGCCAAATCCTTCTTGGGATTCTCCTTCTTCTTAGGAGGATTCTGCTTCTTAGGCATTTCTTGGTTGGTCATAACTTGTTTACCCTTTCCTTTGCCTTTACCCTTCTTGTTCGCGTGTTACGGTTTGTTGGGCTTAGTAATCCTACCACCTTGTATTGCTAATACCGTGGGTGTAGGTGCCTTCTTTGACAATCCTTTCTCAAAGTCAATAAGCATTGCATGTAACTCACTTATTGTCTTCCCCGTGCAATGCATATTGTAGTTGCGCACAAAATCACCAAACAACTACTCGTTAAGGGATCGATTGATGAGGCCAACACATACATCTTGCACATAACCACAGTCGAGTCGCTCCAATTGGTCCAAATAACTTTTCATTTCCAATACATGGGCACTCACTGGTTTACTTGCATCCTGCTTACAACTGTGCAGAGAATGTATCAATTCATATAACTCTACAGCAGGTGGTTTCTCAAACATACGTTTGAGTTCATTGATCATGTCCATGGGACCATAGTGCTCAAATTGCTTTTGCAATTGAGTGTCCATCCTAGATAACATAAGACAAGCCACATCATTGTGCTTCTCATACTCAATGTTGTATGCTTCATGGTCTGCATTAGATGCAGTACCAGCAGAAGCAGTAGGAAGAGGCTTACTAAGATAATCAATTCTTTTGGCCATCCGCAGAACAATTCTCAAAGAACGATGCCAATCATTGAAATTCTTTGTACCAGTCAACTTATCTCTCTCAAGCATTTGCTTGAAAGCAGAACTCATGTTGTTCATATTAGTGTTTTCTGGTAGAGCCATTTCTACAGAAAAAAAGTTCAAAAGTTAGTACTTTCGATAATAAAACTTTTCAAGAAAATTAAACACCCATGGTAAATAACATTTAACCATTTAATTTTCACTGAAAACTAGGATCCAAATTGACATAGTTTCATCACATCAGCTGAGCTGCTAGTAATGAAAGTACTCAATAAGGTACGAGTCGTAACTCAATTGCCAATCTCAAATTGCAATTCCTAGAATTATGGGATTTACATATTTTGCCAACCTCAGTTGCAAATGTAAGCATGTTTTATCCCCATCTTTATGCCTTGAGTGACTAGGTCTCACTATCAACTCAATTAAGTTAACCAACTTTAGAAACTGCAATTTCTTCCATGCTCATCCCACGACAAATGGAGATTTACCCTTTGATTACCATCCATGCTCGTCCCACGACAAATGGAAATAGTAATCTCACGTGTTTTCGTTTCATTTGATGGCATATAACTTAAATTAAGGGTATTTATTTTGATGTGTGTAATCAAAAAATATGTACAAAGATGTCATGCATTCATCTTGTAGCATATGTTTCATGTAAAAAACTTTTAATCACTAGTTTCTTTATTAAGCTTAAATCAACAAAGTTTTAATTGAGGCGTTGAGAAAATTACAACTTTGTCTTAAGATGCTTCATACATATAATGGTTGTACTTGGTAAGTCTAATTTGACGCACAAGCGGGCGGAGAGACAGAATGGAGTCTCTTTAAGGCCACAATTTAATGCGAAACCAACCTTAAACCAACCTTATAGTTTGTCAAAATTAGGTCCGCCGTTCGACCATTTTGGTACAGTTGTGTAACATACTAGAAATCATAACACAAATACAAGATTAATGATGGATCGAATTCTAGAGAGAGAGATAGAGAGAATGGGAACTTCTTTAGAGAGAGAAAGTGAAGGAAAAATGTAAAGGTTAGATTAGAAGCTCCAACCCTTCCCACACTTGGGAAGGGGTATTTATACTTACTAGCTAAGGTGCCCCTAGTGGGCTGTGGAGTGAGCTGACAGTGGGTAAAGACCCGACACAACTCCACAAATACTAATATAACTAAACTAATACTAATAATACAAATAATCCTACGAGCTTCATAAATGCTAAATAGATACTCGGGGTGACCGAGTCTACATATGAATATTTATATTCCTAACAATCTCCCCCTAAGGGAGGTCACCCCGGAAATTACATTTTGAATTCTAGCATTCTATTACATAGAGTAGAGTTCCTAGCTCGTAGACTTTGATTCTTCAAAGCCTTCAGTCTTTGTACTTTCAGCAGTGGATCTTTGATGACTGTTCATTTGTC
This sequence comes from Artemisia tridentata subsp. tridentata, assembly GCA_021014915.2. Taxonomy (NCBI): domain Eukaryota; kingdom Viridiplantae; phylum Streptophyta; class Magnoliopsida; order Asterales; family Asteraceae; genus Artemisia; species Artemisia tridentata. The sequence continues at coordinate 266,042,626 of CP139502.1, forward strand.
TTGGATGATCTTTGAGGATTCTTTGAGGTCATCATCCAACATATGTCTTCAAGTCATCTTGTTGCAGTATTGTTTCCATGTGATGTTGTGATCTTTGAGCATTCTTTGAGATCATCAGCCACCGTAAATCTCCAAGCTCATCCGTTGTAGTAATATTGCCTCCATGTGATTTGTTGTGACTTTTGGACTGCATGCTCACACTTTTCTGGATCATGATAACTATCATCAGAGTTGCAGAAGCTGTGTTGTAGGTCTTTCATCTATCATGATGTCTTTGATAATGATTTGTAAGTGTGAGCATGGAGTGTGGATTGACACGTCTCTACTGGAATCAGGAACCACCATCACCATCTTTATATGAATCTGAAATAAAACAGTTAACAATAAAGTTGGGGAAGGAATATGGCTTTGTCATTCGCCCGGTGTGGTTGGATTAACCTTCGGTTCCGTGAGGACCGACCTGTGATCAGGTAGAATCCCCTTTAAAGAAGATTCTCCTTGACATGAATTTCCAGCTTGTAGTAATGAGTCTTCTAACAAATTAATGTCAGAATCATCATACTAAGCATGTTCTCATACCGGAACGTCTCAAAGCAGACAACACGGTAGAGTGAATCAGCAAATTAAATACCCACTGATTGACGAGAAATTGATTAGAAAAAATCACTCGCGTGTCACTGGATAAACATTTTATGCAACACGATGAGGGTTTTATAAATTGAATCACATTTCTGTTATAAACACTTTTGTTTGAAAATTTTCACAATCAATGTGCTCGAAACTTAGAAGGTGAGCACATTGAAAGGTTTTCCAAAAGCATCCGTCAATTCATTTCCTGGAACAAGTTTGATTCAAATGTGAATCGCCCCATCGTTTCTTTCTAGTTGTCACTAGTTTGATCCATGAAGGATCTCACATGTCACCTACCAAGAGCTTGTTTGATGTTGGCTCTAGAAGGATTTCCATCTTCATTGTGAATACTTTACGTATCACTCGGATGTTCTGGCAATACCACAAGGATAATGCGTAGGACTCTTAATATATATTTTCTTACTTTTCACGGTGTATGAAACAGCAAGCATTTTGGAAATGTGTCCTACTGAGATTTATGGATGATCTTGT